>APFE030746313.1:5349-30763 GCA_000404065.3 Pinus taeda
AAGTTTAATATTAGAGATTAATACTATAAATCTCAGAGATTAATACTATAAATCCAAGGAATTAATAAACTCAAGGAATTAATATTATAAACTCAATGGACTATACTGAGGGGAATAATTTTAAACGCTAGGGATTAATATTATAAACCCTAATACTATAAAATATAAACCCAATATTAAACATTAATATTATAAACTAAATATTAAAAGACCCTAGTATTATAAACCTTCTATTAAACCCAATTTTTGTAATGTAACAATGCATCATTGAATAAATTACAATGTAATGTAACATAGTGAGAATGATTGTTAGACTAATTCTGATATTGAGACAATGTGTGTCACAATATGATGTTGGATACATTTGACACGATTATAATGTTATAGTATTAAACTCTTGATATCATAAACCCAAGGGATTAATACTAAAAAGCAAAGGAATTATAAACACAAGGGATTAATAGTATAAACCCAAAGATAAATATTATGAACCCTAAAATAAACATTGAACCCTAAAATTAATACCGTGAATCTTACGATTAATATTATAAACCCAAGGAATAAATAAACCCAATGGATTAATATTAAAAACCCAAGGGAATAACATTAAACCCTAGGATGAATATTAAACCTTAAGAATATAAACCCTAAAATTAATAAACCTAATGAATTAATATTGTAAACCCTAGGAATATAAACCCAAGGAATTTATATTAGAAACCTAATGGATTATAAACCCAAAAGATTTATATTAAACCCTAGGATTGATTATAAACCCTATGAATAATATTATACCCTAGGAATATGAACCCTTAGATTAATAAATCCAAAGGATTGATATTATAAACCCAAGACACTAATAAATACAAGAGACTAATACTAAAAACCTAAAAACCCAAAGGATTAATATTGTAAACCCAATGCATATAAACCCTTAGATAAATATTATAAACCCTAAAACAAACATGGTTGGACATGGTTGATTTTCGTATTGAGACAATCTTTGTCACAATGTGATGGTTGACCATGATTGATTTTCATATTGAGAGAATCTTTGTCACAATGTGATGTTGGACCATGATTGAATATTAAACTGTAGGAATATAAACCTTAAAATTAATAAACACAAGGGATTAATATTGCAAACCCAAAGCTGAATAATAAACCTAGTAATATAAACCCTATGATTGATATTATAAACCCAATGAATTTATATTATAAACCCAATGGATTATAAACACATGGGATTTATATTAAACCTAAGGATTAATAATATAAACCTATCAACAATATTATACCCTAGGGATATGAACCCTTAGATTAATAAACCTAAGGGATTGATATTATAAATCTAAGGGATTGATATTATTGATATTATGGTTGACCATGGTTGATTTTCATATTAAGACAATCGTTATCACAAGGCTACGTTGGACAATGGTTGATTTTCATAGTGAGACAATCTTTGTCACAATGTGATGTTGGACCATGGTTGACCATTATTGATTTTCATATTGAGAGAATCTTTGTCATAATGTGACATTGAACCATGGTTTTTTTCATATTGAGAATCTTTGTCATAATGCAACATTGGACCATGGTTGACACAATGTGATGGTGAACAATTAGACAATCTTTATCATAATGTGACCATGGTTATAAACAATCATTGACCATGATTGACAATGGTTGACCATGGTTGATTTTCAAATTGAGACGATCTTTGTCACAATGAGATGTTGGACCATAATTGACCATGGTTGACAATGATTAACCATGCTTGATCATGGTTGACCATGTTTGATTTTTACATTGAGACATATCTTTGTCACAATGTGATGTTGGACCATGGTTGACCATAATTGACTGAGGTTGATTTTCATATTGACAATGATTGACCATGCTTGACCATGATTGATTTTCATATTGAGACAATCTTTGTCACAATGTGACATTTAACCATGGTTGACCAAGAATGACCATGATTGACGATGGTTGAACATTGTTGATTTTCATATTGGGACAATATTCGTCACAATGTGACGTTGGAACATGACTGACCATGATTATAAACCCAAGGAAATTATATTAAACCCTAGGAATATGAACCCTTAGATTAATAAACCTAAGGGATTAATATTATAAACCCAAGACACTAATAAACACAAGAGATTTGTTGAAAACACTAAGAGGGGGTGAATCAATATTTCTTTTCAATTTTTATTTTTACCAATTAAGATCATTTATAATTAGACCACAAAAAAAGAAATGATAGAATAATAATTTTATTAATGAATGATGAGGCCTCCAATCCTCTTTGCAATAAATCCAATACAATAAATGTGTAGGGCTCCAACCCTAGATGAAGACACCAATCTTCAATTTCTCAAGCTCCAACCTATAGTTTGCCAAGCACCAACTTGGACTTCCCAAGCCTCCAACCTTGTCACTTTGAGGCACCAACCTCTAGGGCTCCAACCCTATCTCTGGTACAGGCTCCAACCTAGTCTTCTTGAGGAATCCAACCCACTGCTTCAATTTGTACTTTGCCAAGCACCAAATTGGACTTCACGAGGCTCGAACCTCTAGGGCTCCAACCCTATCTTCCCAAGGCACCAACCTTGTCTCTATGAGGCTCCAACCTCTAGGGCTCCTACCCTCAGCTTCAATTCGTCAAGTTAAACTTAATGGTTCTTAATGGCTCCCAATCTTCTTCGATGAGCCCTATCAATATTCAGCAATGCCTCCTCCAAATCACTTCACCAATGACAACCTTGTCTTCTTAGAAGGTGTCATCACTGCTATTCATGGTACCCAAACAATCTCTCCAAGGTCACTCCACGAGGGCTTCAATGAAGGTCTCCGATAATATCTCCAAGACCTTCAAGATGTCTTCAATATGCATCCCAAGTTCTTCACCTGCTCTAAGCCTATTCAAGGGCTTCTTCAAGAACTCTCCAAGGTAGTCTTCATAATGCTTCAACAATAAGATATTTCTAAATGTTGCTACTGTAATATGAGTTTCTTCAAAGCAACATGTCTGAGCCTTCTTTCAATATGACTGAATTGAGTTAACTCCAAAGGATGTATGTTTGAGCCCACCACTATTGTCATTGTTGATCTGAGTCTCTCAAATTGTTTAATGGTCTGGGGTCTACATAAGTCCAATCTCTCTATTCGCTGTAGTATAGTCCGAGCTCCCAACAAACACAAGTGATTGTCCTTAAGTAATCACAGATCTGATGTGTAGTCAATAACTCCGAGACTTTAAGCTATTTCCCCTCCATAGATAGTCTGAATATTACTTCACCCCTTTTATCACTAAGTCTCCTCCAGTAGTCTTAAGAGAATACAATCCTTCAAACTTTTATATTAAGATCTGGGTTCTACCAAGACTGCACTACCCACAAATTTGCGCTCCATTGAAACTACAATGTCCCACAGATTTGAGCTTCACTGAAACTGAAATGTTCCACAGATCCGAGCTCTTACGACTTTATCTGCTTAAGATATCTAGTGATCCTTCTCAGCCTCTAAGTCTCCTTTCCTTTACTCTTTCAAGTTCACGAGTTGTGGACTATATCTTCCTCTTTGTGATGGATGACCAACATTGATACTTGATAATGAAGCATTTGACTTGTATTTATATGAGTTTCACCAATAAACGAAAAAAAAAAAACGTTTATTAGAGGAGAAGTTTACTTGTGCATGAGGTGGCACATTAAACGTATATCAGAAGGGGTCTTTGTTAATAATCAACCAAATATAACATAGTTTCATTGTTTACAGAAACTATAATATAATAGCAACATAGGAGGGACTATAGCTTTTAAACAATGTGAAACCATATTAAAATGGATGTCGGGAGGTCCCACATGCCACATCATCACTTTACTCCTACATATCGTAACTACAAGGATATCAGAGATTTTTAAGTTGTGCACATGTCAAAGTTCCGATGTCAACAATGTTGATATTCTTATAACACATATCGCCCCTACTTTCTCTAACCTCCAACGTATTGGATGTGATATTACTTTAAACGTGTTATGATAGAGCAATTAGGTCCACAACCATATCACAATCAGAGGTTTTAACATGACATGCTTGCAAAACTTGCGATAGGAAAGTTGTAATGCACAAACGCGATATTACATTTTAAAACGTTATAATAAGGGAAGTCGGGTTTGCAAAGCATATCACAATAAAATATTAGGCCTCATCAGAGGATCTTATCATAGGTCCCATTCCAAAAGCTCTGATAAAGGGCAGATGCGATTTAGTAATTAAATTGTTATTAAAACAAGTTGGGTCTCCATATTGGAGATTGGAGGTCCATGTTGCATTTTAGAGATCGGAGGTCTACATCGCCTATCAGAGATCAAAGTCAGAGTCAGAGGTCTGAGTGGTGACACACAATTAAAACGCTGATATGATTTCTCTAATTTGGTTCTGGATATTTCGCCGATATGTTTCTCTTTGCTCCTCCAATATCATTGTTTCTACCCTTTGGCTCTTTCTCTTGGGCATATGCGTCTTCTCTTTGGATCTGCTCCTCCTTGGCTTTTCACTCTTGTTCTTGACTTCCAATGGATTCTCTTTGAATTGCTTCTCTTGGATCTGCTCCTCCTTGGCTTGTTGCTCATGCTCTTAACTTTCAATGGCTTTCCTTTGGCTCCCGATGGCTTTCCTTTGGCTCCAATGGCTTTCCTCCTCTTGCTCCTTGGGTCCGATGTTTCTATTATGTTTGTATATATATTCAATGTTTATGCTATTTTCAATTCATATGGTCCTCCATCTCATCATATGTTCTCCAACTATGTCATCATATGTCATCAAGTCCTTCATCAAGAATATCATAATATACATGAGGTTATGACATTTTCATTAGAACTTTCATCACTATGATCAATGGGAAACATCACGTAACACAAGAATTGCCATCACAAACAATGACATATTGACATCAATGATAACTTTAACTAACAAGATTAATACTAAAAACCCAAGGAATTATAAACTCAAGGGAATAATATTAAACCTAAGGGTTTAATATTATAAACCCAAGGTATATAAACCATAAGATAAATATTATAAATTTTAAAGTAAACCACGAGGTCTTCACTAGGGGAGAAATATTATACCACATGGGTTCATACTGGGGGATGTATATTGAGGAAAAAATGATATAACATATTGAGCATATATTAGGGGGTAAAAGGTTTATATATTGGTAGGTGTAAAAAATGGAGCTCAAAGTTAATGAAAAATATAAAGGGGGTATAAGAAAATGTTAATGAGAAAAGCGTTATGTACAATATCTAGTGAAAGTAGGGGGTTTTTAATTTTGAAGGTGTATTTGATTCATATTGGTAGGGGGTTAAATAATGTTATTTTTAAAGGTATTTTCCAATATGTAGTCAAATTAGGGGTATTGTTTAGTATGATATGTCATAGGTTCATTGAGTGAAACCCCCATGAAGTAAACATGGTTAACCATCGTTTACCATGGTTAATTTTCATATTGACACAATCTCTGTTACAATATTGCTAATTTTATATGGCGTAGTCTAACTTATACACGAAATAACCTTTTTCGCCTGAGTTCACCAAAATCCAACAATACAATTTCAAGATCTTTTGTTGTTTAAAATAATTTTTTGAATGCATAAATGGATTTAGCACCCTGAAAAACCCCTATGGCACTCAAACTATGCAAATTAAACAATTTAAATTTAAGTTTTTAAAAATCTTTGTCGACTAAAATTAACCAAAAATTAAACTAGACCATTTTATATTAGTAAATGAATTGAAATTACTGTTATAATTATCTCTGTTTTAATTGGCTTTGTTAAAAACCCGCTTATTTTTTGGTGTCACTTAGAAACTGCCACTAGTTGAGATGGTCAAGTTGGTCTAAAAAGCCAGATTAAGCGGGTGGTTTCAAATCCAACTCTCGACGAGTATAAGTAAAACGAAAAAGAACATGTTATTATGCATTTTTTATTTTAATCTTCAGAAAAAGAAAGTATTGGATCAAAGGCCCTTTTGATATGAGCCTGCACAGCAAGAGGGCGTGCGTTCAAAACCCACTTTCGACATCGAAAGTCACGCTTTGAACAGGAAATTTCACAGAGTACTTCACATTTGAGAAGTTCCAAGAACATTCACAGAAAGCGGGCGGGTGTGGGTTTGGATCCCACTTCTGGCGCTGAAAAGCACATAGAAACTTCACGGAAAGGGGCGTGGGTTCAAATCCCATTCTTATTTTGAAAGCCACATTAAAATGAAAGAAAAATCAATTTGGATAAAATGATCTCTATCAAGTTATTCATGTGTCAGGGTGGCCGAGTGGTCTAAGGCGCCAGACTCAAGTTCTGGTCCTCGAAAGAGGGCGTGGGTTCAAATCCCACTTCTGACAATGTTAATTCAAGTTTTGAACAGGAATTTCATGTTCCATACATTTTAGTCACACTTGAAAAGGAATTTCATGTTCCGATCCCTTGTGTCACATTTTGAAACGAGTGGCCTAAAGTGCCAGGCCCTGGAAAGAAGGCGTCGGGTTCAGATCCCACTTCTTCTGACACTGTAAGTTCAAATTTGAACAGGAATTTCATGGTCCTCGAGAGAGCGTGTGCGTTCAAATCCCACTCAAGACACTGGAAGTCATGTAAGCGGAAAAGGAATTTGATGCTTCATCCTCATATGGAGGAGGTCGGGGTTTCTGATACGAAAAGCAATGACATCTTTTAAAGACACTCTATATAAAATGTACCTACAATGGGGGCATATCTTTTACAATGAGGGCATTTGGTCTAGTGGTATGATTCTCGCTTAGGGTGCGAGAGGTCCCGAGTTCAATTCTCGGAATGCCCCTGATTCAGGAATTCAAGTTCCTTTTCCGTAATCGACTGAAGCACATTTTTATCGCGTGCATCCAGACAAGGATTTATGAGGTGGTTTATCCTGCAATCTCCTCAGTAGTTGAACACCAAGTTTTTAAAACTTAAGGAAATCAAGCCATTGTCTCTTCTTGCCCCATTTTCCCTCTGAGATTACCTCATTTTCCCTCTGCTTTCAATTGAATTTCCTTGCTCAGCTGAACTTAGTGAGATGCAGAGGATGATTTTTTTTTAATATAGCTTTGAAGACCTGACCCTTCATCATTTCCTTTCTATTCTTCTCCTCTGTGAGTGTCT
Organism: Pinus taeda; assembly: GCA_000404065.3. Classification (NCBI taxonomy): domain Eukaryota; kingdom Viridiplantae; phylum Streptophyta; class Pinopsida; order Pinales; family Pinaceae; genus Pinus; species Pinus taeda. Next base: position 12,549 of record APFE030746313.1, read on the forward strand.
CTGGCTCGACATGGATGATCGATCGTTTGGATTCTTGTTCGATTCGGATGGTTTTAAGATCTTGGTGTTCGGCATCTCCGGCACATTCTTCCTCTGTGACTGGAGAGCGTCGATGCTCTCTATGAAAGTATGTCACTGCTTTTAGGGATTGCTGCATGTGAAATCGATTGGAATTAAGCGGATCAATCTTGGGTTCTTTCTAATCTGCCCCGTTGTGAAAACTGTTTTTCTTTTTATTCATCACCGGTCTTTCTTCTACATTTGACAGTAATGTACTTTTATTCAACGTTATTTCTGTTAAGTACTCCACCGGAGAGAACAACCAATCGGAACTCTTCCCTCACCTCTGCCGGGCAGGAACAATTTGCAAGGCCACATCCCTTCCATTTCGAGCGTAAATAGTAGCAGATCCAGTAGACGCAAAGGTGGTAAAGGCGGTGAGTTATTCAGAGTGTCTGTATGTGAATCAATCTGGACAACGTCTCGAATCTGAAGACACAGATAAGATTTTTCACTTATCATCGAAATTTGTTGAAGGGCATCTTGTCTATGTTGGGATTTTCGCACCCAATGTGAATCAGAGAACGCAGCATGAACACTGAACACAAAACACACACAGATTGTCCATTTCATTACCAAACATGGCTTTTTATACACAGTCGAAAAGTTTCTCGATTCTGGTTGTCGTTCTCCATGACGCCCCCTGAAAGAAGATTGGAGACCATCTCTTGATGAACATTTAATGAGTCAGGTGGTTGGAATTAATGTTTTCAAAGGCTCGCCTTAATTCCAACCATAAGAAAAACATACAAAATACAGTATAGCACAATGCATAAGACACATACATACTCTTAATTCACATGCATGTTGGTCTAGGTCTAAAGTCTCAGCTAAGCTTACAACATAATTTGGATTTTCTACAACACATGACTCACTTCTACAAATTCAAATTTTGCCTTCCCAAGAGGCGTAATGAATATGTCAGTGACATTTTCATTTGTATTACAATATATTAGGGCAATTTCTTATGATTGGACCTTTTCTCTTACAAATTGATATTGTCTGTCTATATGTTTTGACCTTGCATGACATATAGGATTGTTCCGCAATTTGATGATGCTTTGATTATTACATCTGTTCATTGTAGGTTCTTGTTGACATTCACCAACATCTTCAAGTATTCTTTTGAGCCATATAGCTGCACAGGGGGCACTACATAATGCTTTATACTCTGCTTTAGTTGAACAAGGAAACTGTTGGTTGTTTCTTATTGTTCCATGATATAGCTCTCGATCCTATATTGAAGACGTATCCAGTGGTAGATTTCATGTCATTTGAATTACTGGACCAGTCAGAATAGAATGACCTGTCAATTCAACATTACAATCATTAGTATATTCAATACCAAAGTTGATAGTTCCCAATATTGAAGGACCCTTTTTGCACCTATCCAATGAATTTCAAGAGGCTTAGCCATGAATTGACTAAATATGCTTACTGCATAAACAATATATGGTATAGTAGTAGTGAGATAATTCAAACTTCCCACTAATTGTCAATACAATGTTCCATTCACCTCTTTTGTTCCATCATCACTTCTCAATTTGATATTTTGTTCCAATGGAGTATTCACTGTTTTACATCTATTCATATGAAATCTCTTTAGTACTTCATTTTGCTTTGTGTGATTAAGGATCTTCCATCATCTCTCCATACTTCAAGACCTAGATAATAGTGCATCTGACCAAGATCCTTCATCTCAAATCGTATGATAACTTACTTTTTATATCTTTTATCAATTTATTAGTGCCCCCTCTTATTATTAGATCATCAACATTTATAGAGAGTAATACTATATATCCATTTATATCTGTCTCGACATACAAATTAGGATCATTTTTGCTTTTGTTAAATCCTTGCTAAAAGAAGATTTTATTGATTTTCTCGTAGCAAGATCTAGGTCCCTGTTTTAGTCCATATAAGGCCTTTTTTAACTTGCATACGAGATGTTCTTGTCCCTTCTTTACAAATCCTTTTGGTTGAATAAGATAAATCTCCTCTTTTAAGTCACCATTTAGAAAAACTGACTTCACATCTAATTGATGTAGCTTCCAATCATATTTAGTTGCCAATGCTATCATTATTCTAATTGTATTCTTTTTTGCAACCGGGGCAGATGTATCTTCATAATCTATACCTTCTTTTTGTGAATAACCTTTTGCAACCAATCTTGCCTTATACTTGTATATGCTACCATCTGCATTAAATTTTGTCTTGTACAACCATTTTGATCCTATAGGAACTTTATTTTCAGGCAATTATGTTAATTCCCAAGTTTCATTTTTCATTATAGAGTCATATTCTTCTTTCATAGCTTCCATCAATTCTTTATGATTTTTAGCATGTTCATAATTTAAAGGCTCAAAGACAGTCATTACTTGAGACATTAAAGCATAATCTTTATACCTAATAGGGGTTTGAATATGTTGTGTTGACCTTCTTAGAGGTTCATTACACTGTGGAATACCTTCTCCTCTTCTTCTTCTCTATGGAGTGCCTTCATCACTTCTTTGTGGACTCTAACTCCTTGACATGTCTTCTGGAATGTCCATGTTTTCTTGAGCTTGAGTTGATTCCACAACTTCTTCTTCTTCCTTAAAGCTGTCATAAGGAGGTTGCCATACATTATGTTTATCTTCTTTTATTTGTTTATCTGCATGCTCATGAAATATAACATCTCTACTTGCAAAAATCTTGTGAGTACTTGGATCATACATTTTATATGCTTTTGATATGTACAATATCCAATAAAAATGCATTTGATGGCTTTAGCATCTAATTTTCTCCTATCCTCTTTAGGAATATGAGCAAAGGCCTTGCATCCAAATATCCTTAAATGACTAACTTTAGGTTTAAAACCATAAAGTGCTTCAAATGATGTTTTGTGCTCAAGATACTTAGTAGGGCTTCTATTTTTAAGATATACCACTTTATTAATGGCTTCGGCCCAAAAACTGTTAGAAAGTCCTTTACTTTTTAACATACTACGAGCACATTCAACTAATGTTCTATTCTTTCTCTTAGCTATTCCATTTTGCTAAGTTGTACGTGGTACTGTAAATTGTTGCATGATTCCTTTTTGTTTGCAATATTTGTTAAAAGGTCTTGAAATGTACTCACCACCTTTATCTGATCGAAGAATTTTAATGCTCTTTCTTGTTTAATTTTCAACCATACTCTTGAATTCTTTAAAGTATTCAAACACATCACTTTTGTTTCTTATGAAGTACACCCATGTGTATCTAGTGTTATCATCAATAAATATAAGAAATTAATATGCTCCACCAAGTGACTTAGTTTGCATTGGACCACATACATTGGTATGCACTATTTCAAGTATTTCACGTTTTCTTCTATTTTCATGCACATTAAATTCTTCCCTATGTTGTTTCCCTAGTGTACAACTTTCAAATTCAAAGTGTTCACCCTTAATATTTGGAAGACCTTCTACCATTCATTTCTTTTGTAGTAACATTAGGTCATTATAATTTAAGTGTCCATAACTTTGATGCCAAAGCTCTATATTTGACATGCATGTTGATGCCAAAGCTTGATGCCCATTCTTCATTACATCCAACTTGTATAATTCTCCAACTCTCATTCCTTTTGCAACGACCTTGTAGTTGTCGTTCACATCCTTTACCAAACAATGTGATTTCACAAATTCAACTTTTAAATGTTGATCTGTAATAGTAGAGACATAAATTAAGTTCTTCTTTAATCCTAGAACATACACCACATTTTGAATTTGTTCGTCTTGTCCATTAGGTATCATAAAACTTATATCACCATATCCTTTAATTTCATGTGATCTATTATATCCTAAACATATGTGTCCATCATTGTTAACCTCATGATAAGTATCAAACTGTTAATTTTAGGTATGTTCTATGCTTAGAGCAATTTATTTCAATTTTCACAGTTAGCTCCATATCTTTTCTAGATTAGCAATCACATCAACATTAAAGTAAACTACAGATAGAACATAAACATAAATCACAAAAGAACAAGCCAAGACAAAGAGACACAAGATGTGGCACTAGCCAGGGACAACAAACCCAATGTGGGAAACACCTTGATCAATTCTTCTTATATGTTCTTCAATAGTTCAATAGAGAGAGAGAGAGAGAGAGAGAGAGAGAGAGTACGTTTACAATAGAAGTCAACACTTTTAGTTATCTAGATAAGAGCATAGATCATCTCTAAGAAGATGATACATGAGATCAGTTGAAGACATGCTACTTCAACTAATTCTCCAAGGCAACTCCTTCACCTATCGTTGTGTTGCATTTCGTCATCATGTTGCACCTCACCGTGCTGCACCATGCTGCACCCATCATCACTATGTTGCGTCTTATCACGCTTCATCAATCATGACTGTACCCATCACTATACTACATTATGTGCCATTGCTGCACTATGTTGCCATCCTGACCTATGTGTTGACTTCACCTTGCTTGCTTGTTGTCCTTAGCATGCTTGTTGTTGCATGCTAGTTGTCCCTTGCATGCTAGCTGTAACATTGCATGCTTGGTGTATTTGCTGCTAAGTACCATACAACTGTCCCATCGTTAGTTAGCTATCCCTTGCATGTTGCTTTCCTTCAGAGACAAATGCTTCGACTGTTCCCGGTAGTTATGGTAGTTCCGGCTGTTCCCGGTAGTTCCGGCAGTTTCCGTTGTTCCCGGCAGTTCTGGAAGTCCCAACAGTTCTGGCTTTTCCAGTAGTTCTGACAGTTCCAATAGTTCCGACATTTCTAGCTTTTTCGGCTTTTCCAACTTTTCCGGCAGTTCTGGCTTTTCCGACTTTTCCGACAGTTCTGGCTTTTCCGACTTTTCCGGCAGTTCCGGCTTTTCCGATAGTTCCAGATTTTTCGGCTTTTCTGGTAGTTCTGGCTTTTTCGGCATTTCCGACTTTTCCGGCAGTTCCAACTTTTCCAGTAGTTTCGACTTTTCTAGCTTTTTTAGCCGTTCCGGCTTTTTTGGTTTTTCCGGCAGTTCCAACTTTTTTGGTTTTTCCAGCAGTTCCAACTATTCTGACTTTTTTGGCAGCTCCAGATTTTCCAACTTTTCTGGCAGTTCCAACGTTTCCAGCTTTTCCTGCAGTTCCGGCAATTTTGCCTTTTCCAACAGTTCTGGCTTTTTTCCCTCTGGATCAGGGCAACATTATTCCTTAGGATCTCTCCTCCTACTAAAACCCAAAGACAAGTAGAGAGAGGAAGAGATCCCAAGTGTGTTGAAATGACTTGAAGGCCACCTCTATTTATACTAAAACGTTGGGCACATGTTGGGTTCATTTGGTTATTGGCTGACCTTGACGAATTGTCTTATAACGCAAATAAATTCATAACTCCATGAATACTTATCGGAATCGGATGATCTTTAGATCAATCCTACACCTCTCGATGAGAAGGATCCAAGAAAAATATCAGTTGCCATAAATAAGATGACCCACATGGAGTTTGGCCCTAGTTGGCAATTTTAACACAAACCAATCTCTTTTGCATGATATGTGGATTGATGCACTAGAATCTATAAACTAAGCATTATCATCATCCGTTTCTGCTGATAAAGCAACATTGGACACAAATAATCTAAGATTGCTAAAGTCATGGCGAATCGCTTCAACTCTATTAACATAATTTTCTGAATGTCTTCTTTGTTTAAATTGATCAGACCTTCTTTTCATGCAATTCTTAGCAAAATGGCCAAGTTTTCCACAGTAATAACACATCATCTCTACTTGATTTGCCATTTGTCCTTGGTAAGGTGTACCTTGAAATGATTTTACCTGTGGCTTTTTGCCTTTATTTTCCTCCCACTGTTTTCCTTTGAAGGATTGTTTCCCTTTAGCCATCAATGTTAAATCTGAACTAGGAGATATTTGTTTAAGACTTCTTCTTCGCTCTTCTTCCTGCATAAGTATACCTGCCAACTAATCAAAAGTAGGAGCCTTCTCTCTAGCTAAAAGACCAGTGATAAACATTTGATATTCATCAAGCATTCCATTTAATGTCACAGTAACCAAGTCTGTGCTAGATATTGTTTCACCAATGTCACCTAATTTATCCTTTAGATCCTTAATTCTAGAAATAAAATTACTGACACTTTCATTTTCTTCCATCTTAATTGAAAGAAGCTTACTCTTTAAATACAATATTCGATTTGTATTATTCATCTCATACAAATTTTTGAGAGTGTTCCATGTCTCCTTGGATGTTTTCCACTCTCTGATGTGTGGAATAATGTTGTCCTTAGCAGAGATTTGCAAATGCACGTTTGCTTTGTTTTCTTGCCGCTCCTAATCTTGAATTGCCACATCTGGGGACACTGGTTTGACTTCAGATCCATACACAATCGTCCATATGTTGTAGCCTTCCATCAAAGTTTGCAACTTAAACTTCCAATTTGCATAGTTTTCACCATCTAGCTTGTTAGAATCTAATAAATAAGACTCTGCTAATACATTTTCCATAATATTAATCTTATGGATCCTCCAACCAATAACTTTAATGACTCAATCACAAATATAATTTCTCAAGCAAATGTCATAAAGTTATATTGAACTTCACAACTCAAAAATATTATGGAACAATGTGTCTCCCTCCTCCTTTTTAAGTTATATATATATATAATTTTTATAATAACAAACAAAACATGATTTCATCAAACAACCCTCAATCTTTCAAGAGTCTTTTTAAAATAACAACCACAAACAAAAAGTTTAGGAGGCCAATCAATAATCAACACCAAACAACACTTTTAACTTAATTGCAAACTTCCACGAACTTAAGAGCCCAACCTCCAAACGACTACCATAAATGTATTTTTATGACCACTATTTATTTATTTATTTTACTTATGACCAGAATTTACACCCTTTTCCATTTTTTCACTGAGTTCGAACTTGATGAAACACTGGATTTTTTTTTAACATAAACTTTTTCATCATAAATATAGGGAAAACTAAAAGGTGTGTAAGCATCACCATTCGACTATAAACAGAAAACCATTATGGTATACACACTTATGTTCAAGGAAATATACCCTTATATTATCTCTATTTTCCAGCAACCAAAATGCATACAATTCACGAATTCCTTCAATGCTCTGTTGGACATTCAAGAATAGACTCCTCGCCCTTGTTTACTCCACAGACAACTACTCTCCACAGATAGGTTGCTTACTGCGCGTTTACAACACCTCTTCTTGCAGCAGAACTCTCATGACGATGCAGGAATCTCTTCTCTCACACAAATTAAAACCTTGACCAATTCTCCCTTCACGAGAAGCTTGTGCAACACAAAGATAAAATAACAGACATTCTCGACAAAATTATGTGAGACACACCCTCAATGCAAAGCTCACACAACTATCTCTCACACATCGATCTTCTCACAAAAGAGCCTTAAGCTCTCAGCACTCAATCAGGCAGCACTCGATCTTGCTCCGATACCAAATCAGAGAACGCATCATGAACACTGAATACAAAACACACACAACTTGTCCATTCCATTATCAAATAGGGGATTTTATACATAAAGGAGAACTTTCTCGATTTTGGTTGCCGGTGGCTTCTCCAGGATGCTACCTGAAGTCTCTAGAAGACTCGAGACCATCCCCTGAACTCTCGAGATGGTTGAGCATTTAATGGGTCAGGTGGTTGGAATTAATGTTTCCAACAATGTGAGAGGTCTCCAGTTCAATCCTCGGAATGCTCCTAATCTGAACTTTATGTATATCTGAATGTTTTTTTCTCTATCGTTATTGATAGTGTACAGGGTAATAAACAACATAACTATGTGTGTTTCTGAAAAATAGATAGATCGCCAATCTTTATAAAGAAAATAGAAACATGTGGAGAAACCTATTTTAAAGATAATTTGTATTTTGAAAATGATAAAATCCCCTGTTTCTTTAAAAAAAAAAAAAAAATAATTATGTAAATTAAACTTGGATGGCTCTGTCAATGAATTTGCATCTGTCATCATAATCGCTTTAAAAAGGCATATATATCAATCATGTATAATTGATTTTCTACTTAAAAAATATAAAAGTTTATATTTTATATAATGTGAGGCCTTCAAAGATAACAAAGAAAGTTATGCAGATATGTTTGCAGCTAGCTCTTGGGACAATCTATTTAGTGAGGGGTTTGTTGAGAAGCTGGGAGCATTTATTGTGGGGCTTCACATAAAAATGGTCAAATATATCAAACATATGAAGAAGCAATATGTCCCATAATTTTCTTTTTCTTTCTTTAATATTTTTTACTTAAAAATATATAAAAATTTACTATATTTTATATAGTACAATTTGTAATTTTGTACATAATGATGTCACTATATGTCACAAGAATCATCGTACAACAACGTGTCTTGAGAGATTACTCACGTAATTCAGGACACTAAAGAATGTGTGCCACACCACTCTAACTAAATTCCTTCTACCATTTTTATATAATTACTTAATAATAATAAATAATAAAAATATTTTATTAAATATATATATATATATTATATATATATATATATATATATGATCTTATATTAATTAAATATAATATATAGTATTTAATAATATATATATTTGTTTAATGCATTAGTATTCAAATAATCAAGAAACATTAATATTAATATAGATATATAAAATATATTTCTTTCTAAGATTTTTTTTTTTTTTGACTGGAAAAGAAAGTACAATTCTTGAATGCATAGCAGTGGATACAAAATATCAGGGCCTTCCCCTCTTCAATAGGCTTGGAGTTGTTTCACATGAAATCACCTCTATATAGTGTACCATAAAGCATCCACAACTAGTCTCAAAATGGATAACATTACATGCAAAATAGTAGGGTCTTAACCCCTTATAACAACATCAAATAACTACCTCATACTTGATCTACCACAAACAATCCCAATAGGAAATAAAAGTCCCTAGCCCCCTCGAGTCTGAGACCATGTTTGTAAACCATCATGAAGAAGCCTTTTAAAATCCGTGTCCCCATCTTTGATAATCGATCAATGTTCATATTGTGCTCTCAAAAAACATGCCTAAGGGTAGCCTGTCCAAAGGAAGATAGTATATCTTGCATTTGTTGTGACAAAGGAGTAAGATTTTTATTTGTGATCTTAGAATTCCCCACAAGGAAGTTTATTACTAAAATAGAATCTCCAAATATTTTGAAAATATGAACCTACTCCTTTTTTGCCAATTTCAATAAATATTATAGAGAATAGCTTGGCTCTATTATTGGTTCCCGTCCCTGGATTCACCAAGAAAGAAAGGTGGCTTAATCAAGATAGACGAATAATGAAACCAAACCAAATTGTCTTCACTCTCCTTGACACACTCCATTGATGAAGGACCATGGTTCATCTTTGTCAAAAATAAGAATACCCACCTTTTAGATCCGCTTTGTAACCTGAACACATAAGTATTCATTTACTCTTTACTTCAACCATAGCTTCTGGAGGAATGAACCTCTCCTTAAAAAGTGTCGAATTCCTAGATATCCATATGCTCTAGCAAGTGATCAAAGGGATGACCCTCCACTTTTTCAAATTAATTGTGTGAGAAAATCGATAAACATTTTGTAATTATTCCCTTCTAACAAATGTTTAATAGTCCAAACTTCTTCCCTAGCCCCATTCGACCAATTTTTGTGACACAACAAGACAAATAAATGTGATGAGTCTTCCCCACTCTTGTTGCATAGAATACTTATTCCAAGCCCCTAGAAACATCTCTTTTGTAATACTTCCCAAGTCAACACCTTTTTGTTTAGGATGAGTAACATCTTTGGTGGTACTCTTATTTTCCAAAAATTCTTCCACCATGGTTGAATATCAAGAGGATAATTCGTTTGAGAGATATCCATGTTTGGATGAATATGGACCCCTTGTAGCATATAAATAATTGATATGCAATGTATGTTGGCATTATGACACAGATTTAGTGCTATGACACAGGTGTTTTCCTTGATGGCAACTCACTCAGATGACAGATCACAATTCAGGCTCTCAGAATGAAGGAAAAGAGATATATGCAGGTTCCCCTTGACAGAGCCGCGTATACACGCGGGTTAGAAGTCTAGAAGGCGCATATGCGTATACACGCACTTTCACGCAAGGAAAAGCGCGTACATGTTGGAAAACTTGGTTTTGGTATTTGGTATTTGGTCCTTGGTATTTTGACCCGTGGTATTGATCCAAGGTATCTTGACCGAAGTGTTGACCCCAGGCATTTGGTCCAAGGTATTGCTTCTAAGTGGTTTTGGACCATGGTATTGAGTAAGGCCTAAGACTATAAAAGGAGGAGGAGATCATTAGGCAAAGGCACTCAAGCATTGAATATCTAATGCGGAGCAAGATCTAGAATACTGGTGATTGGGTTATGGTGCATAGCTAGATCTGAATCAAGGAGGAACCTGAGCGCTAGAAGAAGGATAAGTTCTATTGATGGGTCAAGATCTTAAGGCTTGAAGAGAAGTATATTTGTGTGATTTTAATCTTTTTTGGCGCATGTCTTGATCTATAAATCTGATGATCTGGGTATAACTGATGTCTGAATAGTTGAAAAGGGTAAATTAACTTTTACAGATATGTACGCAGGTTCAGTATAGCAAAGGTGTGTATACACGCTAGTTCGGTAATTTAAAACAACATATACATAGGTTTGCCTTCATATAGCAACGTATGCATGCAGGTTCTACATATTGAAGTAGCGTACGCCTCATAAAATATGTTTTAGCTACTTATGTTTACTGTTGCAGTGTTCTGGGTTCTAGTTGGGTTCTGGTACTATTAATATATTCTGGTTACAACATTCAGAGAAGTGATTGTTTGATTCAATTTTGGTTAGTGCAAGGGAGATTGATTGATGCAGATATATTTTGATGTTTGATTGATGTTATTGATGGATCCAGTATGAAAATTCATGAAACGTGGTCCCTGGAAGAAAAGAGAAGGTTGTAGCCTTCTGTAGGTCAGCACCTACGTACTAGTACATCCGCTAGTACAAGAGCTAGGGGGTTGTAGCTCCCTTCCAAGAGAAGCTGGAGAATGAGAGAAGGTTGTAGCCTTCTGCAGGAAGAAGCCTGTGTACTGGTATAAGACTGCACCAGTACAGAAATATTGTAAAAAGAAGTTTTTTATTAAAATAAGATAGAGACAAATTGCAGCAGGTGGTTTTCACCCACATTGGGTTTCCACCTGATATCTTGTGTTCTTGTGTGTGATTGTCTGCTCTATTTTTTTTACTATACCTGGTACTGCTTATATGGTTCTGATACACAGATTAAAGATCAACTGACTAAATTATAAGTTTACAAGGTGTACGCTGGTTGCTCTAAACATAGTTGCGTATATATGCAAGTTTGATTAACCGAAGTAGTGTATATAAATCTGTTCATGGAAATGAAATAATATTAAATTGATAATACTGATTCACCCCCCCCCCCCCCCCCCTCTCAGTGTTATTTCCAACAATTGATATCAAAGCAGGTCCTTCAGAAGAAGCTTGATTACTTGAAGGAAGATCTATTATCATGAGCAACTACGAAAAAGAGGCATCCATCAGGCCACCAATCTTTGATGGGAGCAACTTCGTATATTGGAAGGTAAGAACTACAACCTATCTTCAATCTCTTGGAACATAAGTTTGGGATATCGTGGAAGGAGGATACACATTTCCATCAGCAACTCCTACAGATATGACAGGCAAAAAGAAGTATGAAACAAATGCAAAGGCTGTTAATACTCTATTGGGGAGTCTATCACAATCAGAATTTATCAAGGTTATGCAACTCAAAACCGCCAAAGAAATATGGGAAAAGATCATTCTAAGCTATGAAGAAGACGATCAGGTAAAACGTGCAAAACTACAATCTCTCAGAATTCAATATGAAACTCTCAGAATGCACAATGATGAAATTGTAGCTAATTATTTCCTACGTATAGATGAGATTGTTAATCGCATGAAAAACTTTGGTGAAGAGATAAAATAAGTTACTTTAGTTGAAAAGGTTCTAAGATCCTTGTCTTCTAAGTTTGAATCAAAAGTTTCTACCATAGAAGAAAAGCAGAATCTTCAGAGTATTACTATGTCACAGTTGCACAGAATCCTAATTTCTTTTGAAATGAGAAAAGGGGGTCTATCAGATATGAGAGTAGCCACATTCAAAGCTTCAAGAAAAGGAGAACTCAATGAGTCAGGTCATACATCAGAAGGAGAGGAAGAATCAAACTTTGTCAAGAACCTTCAACGGGGTTCTAGAAGATTCAGAGGTAAACTACCTTTCAAATGTTTTGCTTGTGGAAGAGAAGGTCATTATGCAGCCAAATGTCCTCACAAAGATAAGCTTGATAAAGGTAAGGAATTAGCAAAATGGAATAGAAAACAAAGTGTAAATAAGAAGAGCAACTATACGCATGAAGATAGTGATGGTTTATCAAATAGTGATGAAGATGAAAATAGTAATGATTATAGACTTCTGATGGCTTTGAAGATTGATGATTTCTTGGATGCTTTTAGATGAAGATGGTCTCTATGAAGAAATTTCTAAACTTAAAATCTATTTAGAAGAAAAGAGTATGATTATAGATACTCTTACATTCCAACTTGCTAAAAGGGAAAAACACAATGAAAAGTTAGAATGTGAAATTGTGGGTCTAAGAAGAGAAATTGAGAAAACAAAAGCTCTCAATCTTAAGTTTGCTAAAGGATCAAAAACTTTAGATGAAATTATCAAAGTGAAATGTTCTCCTCTGATAAAGACAGGTCTTGGATATACTAAAGAACCATCTCAATCACATAAGCCATCAACCTCCAAAAGCTATATTGATGTAGAAAGGAGAAATGAATAGGTTGACAATCGTCAACAGAGGCTTAAAGCAGATCACCAGGTAAATCAGGTTCAATCTACTTCAAGGATGAATAGAAGCTATAACCAACCACAGGTAAATCATTCTCAATTTGCTTCAAGAATGAATGTCAATGGAAACTACAATCATCAGGTCAGTAGATTCGATAATCGCAGGAATTTCTTTAATGGCCAATGTTTTTCATGTCATAACTTTGGACACAAAGCTACTCAATGTGTTGCTTACAAGACCATCATGACTAGAGAAGCACAATGTGACTGGGATCACAAAAAGGACCTACAATAACTTTTCTATTCTTGAAAATGAAATAGAATGCTCTATCTGTAACAACTTTGGTCATGAAGACTCTGAATGCAGGAGTAAATTTCAGCAAACATCTCAGAAGGAGCAAGATTCCTTGGGTTCCAAAACTTGGAAAAAGAAAGAACTGCAGACCAAAAGATGTGGTATAGCCTTATATGCAGAAAGACAAGAAAATCAATGGTACATCGACAGTGGATGCTCGAAACACATGACAGGTGATAAAGAAAAACTTCAATCATATAGTGCCTTAGAAAAGGAAATGAAGGTCTCATTTGGAAATGACACACCTGCAGTCATAAAAGGTAAAGGCTCTGTTCTCTTAAAAGAAAAGGTCAAAGCTGGGAATGTTATGTATGTTGATGGTTTAAAGCATAATCTATTGAGTGTTAGTCAAATGTGTGATCAAGGAAATGAGGTAGTATTTCGATCAAATGGATGTGTTGTTCGTGAGCTTGATATAGGAGAAACAATGATCAAAGGAATAAGAACTCCAAATAATTTATACATACTCAAGGGAGGACAACAACAATGCTATCTAAAAAAAAATGATGAACACTGGCTATGGCAAAAAAGATTGGGGCATCTAAGCTTCCCTTAGATAAGGAAAGCATGCAAATTCCAAGCTGTACATGATCTTCCTAACATCATAATTCTAGAAAATACAATATGCAAATCATGTCAATTTGGTAAGCAAACCAGAACACATTTCCCTGAGAAAGAAGGATCAGCTAGTAAGCCGCTTGAACTTGTCCATACTGATTTATGTGATCCATCAAGGAAAAAGTCACCTCGTGGAGAAGAATACTTTATATTGTTCATTGACGACTTTTCCATAATGTGCTAGATAGGACTTCTGAAGCATAAAGACGAAGCATTTGAAAAGTTCAAAGCCTTCAAAGCTTTGGTTGAAAAATAATTAGATCACAAAATCAAATGTCTCAGATCTGATCGAGGAGGGGAATTTACCTCGGATGAATTCTTCGACTTCTGTGAAGAACATGGAATAAGAAGGGAATTCTCTATCGCAAGGACTCCTCAGCAAAATGGAGTGGTATAAAGGATGAATAGAACTATTCAAACAATGGCTCGTGCTATGTTATATGAGTTTGGAACTCCTGCAACCTTTTGGGGTGAAGCTGCATTTGTTGCCGTCACTATTCTCAACAAACTGAATGTTCGGGTAAATATCACTCAAACTAATCATGAACTTTGGTATGGTAAGACTCCTACTATAAAATACTTCAAAGTTTTTGGAAGAAAATGTTATATCAAAAGGACTGATGAAAAACTTGGCAAGTTTGAACCTAGAGTAGATGAAGTCATTCTCCTTGGTTTACTCTTCTTGGAGTAAAGGATACAAGTGTTATAATAAAAGACTTGGGAAAATTGTTGAAAGTATTGATGTTTTGGTTGATGAAGCAGGAGAAAATCCAAAGCAGGTAAAAACTGAAGAGTAGGAAGAAGATGAGGATTATCCTTCCACATAAAATTAGACTAATGCTAAAGAAGAAGAAACCAATGAAGCACCAGAAGAGCAGATAACGGCAGAAGAAAAGACTCCATCCAGATATGTTCAAAAAAATCATTCAGAGACTAAAATTTTGGGACAGAAAGAGGCAGGTGTACAGACAAGAAGAACTATTATAGAAGCTTCAAGCTATCTAGCATTTCTTTCCTCCATCGAATCGGAAAATGTACATGAAGCATGCAAAGATGAATGTTGGGTCAAGGCTATGAATGAAGAGCTTGAGCAAATCGAAAAGAATAATACTTGGGAATTAGTTCCTAGACCTCATGATAAGAATGTCATAGGAACCAAATGGATATTCAAAAATAAGCTAAATGAAAATGGAGAAGTAATTAGAAACAAGGCCAGACTTGTCTGTAAAGGGTATGCTCAACAAGAAGGTATAGACTTTGAAGAAACTTTTGCACCTGTTGCTAGACTTGAAGCCATAAGAATGTTCCTTGCTCTTTTTAGCTTTCAAAAGTTCAAAGTATATCAAATGGATGTGAAATCTGCCTTTCTTAATGGAGATCTAGAAGAAGTATATATTGAGAAACCAGACAGATTCATCCTTGGAAATTATCCAAAACTTGTATGTAGACTCAGAAAGGCTCGCTATGATCTAAAACAAGCTCCAAGGGCCTGTTATTATCGTCTTGACAAATATCTTCATCAACAAGGTTTTTCAAAAGGATCAACTGATAGCAATTTATATATAAAAATTGACAATGATAAATTGCTAATACTTGTTGTGTATGTTGATGATATCATTTTTGGTAGCAATGAAGAAGCAATGAGTCACAAATTTGCTTTGGTAATGCAAAAAGAATTTGAAATGTCCCTGCTTGGTGAGCTCACATATTTTCTTGGTTTAAAAGTTCAACAAAATAAAAATGGTATCTTTCTATCACAAACCAAGTACCTTAAGCAGATCTTGAAGAAATATGGCATGGAAGATTCTAAACCAGTATGTACCCCTATGGTAACAGGATGTAGCCTCAACGCAAATGATGAATCAACAACAGTACATCAACCAACCTATAGATCCATGATTGGTAGTCTTCTCTATCTAACAGGTACCTGACCTGACATCACGCGTGCAGTAGGAATAATTGGAAGATTCCAAGCAAATCCAAAGGAATCACACCTGCAGACAATCAAAAGGATCTTCAAATATCTTCAAGGAACTCAGAATTTTGGCTTATGGTATCCTAGGGACACAGATCTTACACTTCATGCATACACAGATGCAGATTGGGCAGGGAACATGGATGATAGAAAAAGCACTAGTGGTGGTGCATTCTATATGGGTTCCAAATTAGTGTCTTGGTTCAGCAAGAAACAAAGTTCAATTGCATTATCTACAACTGAAGCAGAATATGTGGTTGTTGCATCTTGTTGCACACAACTCCTTTGGATGTGATGCAAACATTGCAAGACATTTAGATCACATGTACTCCACCCATCTCCATTTTATGTGATAATACAAGTGCAATCAGTATTTCAAAGAATCCAGTCATGCATTCCAAGACCAAGCACATACCTATCAAATATCATTTCTCCGGGAACAAGTGCTTGAAAAAAAGGTCAAATTGGAGTATGTTCCCTCCAAGGAACAAGTTACTGATATATTCACCAAACCATTGCCCAGAGAGACATTTGAATACCTCAGACAAAAGCTGGGAGTAGTTGATGCATCATCTTGTTGTTGACACTTATCTGTTTCAGAGAACAGTGGTTGTACGTGAGTTTCATGAAGCGTATCCGTGTACATACGTCGGTTTCTGTGGATACAGTCGTGTATATGTTGGTTTGAAGAAAATCAGTGGACCAGACTCAGGATGAAAAGACTCTGATATGGATCTATCAATGATCATCTGACACAGGTTCAGGGGGAGCATATAATGCATTATCATTGTTGGCATTACCTTATAAGATCTTGGTACAATTTCACAATTGTTTTTGATTCAGGTGGAACATGTGCAGAGGGAGATCATGGTTGCTGGTCTGGATGGTGATTGGAAAATGTTGTTGATGATAGTTGCTGATGACTATCATAGTCTTGTTTTAGATATTTCGTCTCTATGTCATGTATATCTTTTATTATCAAGGTCATGTAACGACCTATTTTGTTTCCCCACTATGCTTGGGATAGATGATGTAAGGTTCTTGTTTATAAACTTTTGGTGTATCCCCACTTGTTTGGGTGGATGAGTCAATCTTGGTATATCCCCACTTGGTTGGGAGATGGATATATGTATGAGTCTTTGGTGATAGGAAGGTCATTTATGATGTATAGAGTCATGTTCTTCTTATAGAACATCTTTTTGCAGACCTTGCCTTCAGTTAGGGGGAGCATGAACAATACACTTCAGCATATCCAAAAAGTTCAGCATGTACTGAGGGGGAGCATAACCCTTTTCCCTTGATGACAAAGGGGGAGAATGACTTTGAGTGACTTGGGGTTGCCTTCAAGTCCAAAGGGGGAGATTGCTGGCATTATGACACATGTTTGGCAGCTATGACACAGGTGTTGTCCTTGATGGCAGCTCACTCAAATGACAGATCACAGTTCAGGCTCTCAGAATGAAGGAAAAGAGATATACGCAGGTTCCCCTTGACCAAGCCATGTATACACGTGGGTTAGAAGTCCAGAAGGCGCATATGCGTATACACGCACTTTCACGCAAGGAAAAGCACGTACATGTTGGAAAACTTGGATTTGGTCCGTGGTATTTGGTCCCTAGTATTTTGACTTGTGGTATTGATCCAAGGTATCTTGATCGAAGTGTTGACCCTAGGTATTTGGTCCAAGGTATTGCTTCTAAGTGGTTTTGGACCATGGTATTGAGTAAGGCCTAAGACTATAAAAGGAGGAGGAGATCATTAGGAAAAGGCACTCAAGCATTGAATATGTAATGAGGAGCAAGATCTAGAATACTGGTGATTGGGTTATGGTGCATAGCTAGATCTGAATCAAGGAGGAACCTGAGCACTAGAAGAAGGATAAGTTCTATTGATGGGTCAAGATCTTAAGGCTCGAAGAGAAGTACCTTTGTGTGATTTTAATCTTTTTTGGTGTGTGTCTTGATCTGTGAATCTGATGATCTGGGTATAACTAATGTCTGATAGTTGAAAAGGGTAAATCAACTTTTACAGATCTGTACGTAGGTTCAGTATAGCAAAGGCACGTATACACGCAGGTTCGGTAATTTAAAATAGCATATACGCAGGTTTGCCTTCATATAGCATCGTATGCATGCAGGTTCTACATATTGAAGTAGCGTACGTCTCATAAAATATGTTTTAGCTACTTCTGTTTACTGTTGCAGTGTTCTGGGTTCTGGTTGGGTTCTAGTACTATTTCTGTATTCTGGTTACAACATTTAGAGAAGTGGTTGTTTGATTCAGTTTTGGTTAGTGCAAGGGAGATTGATTGATGCAGATATATTTTGATGTTTG
>APFE030746325.1:0-17683 GCA_000404065.3 Pinus taeda
CTAGAAGTCTAGGCTAGAGACGTATTCCGGCGTCGTAAAACCTGGTAACTGTTGTTTTCATTGTTGGTTGGGTGATTCCTCTACTTTGAGACGACAAGTGCCAGTACGGACTTGTGCTCCCACGTACCGTCAAGTATATATTGGGAGACCACAATAGGCTATATCCTTTATCCTTAGGAAGCCGTGTCTACTGCCCTATCGATCGTAATGCACTAAACACAACATTCAAGAAGATTGACTGTCGTACCGTAAAAAGTATTCTGTAGTTTTGCGATTGGTTTGGTAATCCCTCTGCCTAGATTTCCAAAGAAGTCTCTTTCGTTCCTTTTCAGACTCCTTAAAGGAAAAGGTCCATCTGAGCACTTTTCACTTCAGGCTCATTAAAAATCGAAGGCGATTAGAGTCATCTTTTGTTTTTTCTCGACTCTTAAAAATTAAAAAAAACAAGTTGTGTCAAAGCGTCTAAAATTTATTTTAATCGGAATAACATCACAAGTTCCCTCGTTGGTCTTTAGGTTGAGAAAAATGGAGTCTACCAACCAAGTATTTCTCCTTGGAGGAAATCCTAGTCCTTTCTCCTCTTGGGGAGATGTTGGTGCACCCCATATGGCCACATTGTCACTTCCAGGGTTGACGATTGGTTTGCCTGTATGGCTCTTCTCTACCTCTGTCGTTTAGAATACTGTAATTCCTGAACAGTCAAGTCAGCAACTAGATGATACTAGAGTTACCCCCCAGCCTTCTACTTCTTCTGTTTATCCCTCTCCTCCTTCCTCTTTGCTTGATGAAGCTGGTAAAGCTAAAGGTCAAGTAACTGAGAAGAAGAAGAAGTGGAAAGAGAAAAAAGAAAAGAAGAAGAAAGAACCAAAAGCGAAAGGGGGCAACCATGCGTCGTCTAGCGAAAATCCTCACACCGCACCGTCTAAACCTAAATCTCCATGTTTCATTTGCAAAGGAGACCACTATCATCGAGATTGTCCTTGTACCCCTTGGATCTTAAGGGATTGGTCTCCTCGTTTGCACAACTTAGTGTCGTCAACCTCTGATGATCATGTTGAAAGTACACCATCAACCAGTGAAAGTGAAGTGTCTGGACAGAAAAGGAATCACAAATTTCCTTGTAAATTATGTGAAGGTGATCATGCCGTCCACCATTGTCCCTTCCTAGACGAAGTTAAAAGAGTTTTGGATGACCGTCCTACTTCACCACTACGGCTCCCTCATTGATATAAGAAACTCTTACCGAGTCCACCACTGGTTGAAAATCCGGCTGGCACGCCATTATGGTCAGCTCAAATGTCTATCATTGAAAATGAACCCTCTAAATCCATACCAGACGAAAGTCAAAAGGTTGATGCGGCAGTTGACCCGGTCTTGCCTTTAGAAGGTTCATCTTCCAATGATACCGTCACTGAAGAGAAAGAGAACGACACCATTTAAATTATTTTCGTAAACACAAACTCCGATGAACTTGGGGGCAGTCTACCCGTTCCTTTACCACAGAAAGGAAGTTCATCAGAGTCGTATCCATCCGTCTATTTGGTCCCACCTCTAAGCAACCTAGTCGTTTCCTTCGATTAGAATCTACTAGGCAGACCCTGTGTACCAGCTAGTGTACCATTCAGAATCATTGTACAAGCTTACAGAATGGTCATGGCTGGTACCATCATAGATGAAGGGGCTTCTGTGAGTATCCTTTCCTTAACTGCTTGGAAAGTGCTTGGTTCGCCATCGCGTTTGCCTGAAATGAGAAATCTGACAGGCTTTGACAAAGGAACCAGTCAACCGTTAGGGATCCTTCCTAATGTGCCCATTACTTTGAGAAGGAAAACCATTCACATGAACGTGATGGTAGTCCAAGGACCCCTAGATTATAATATACTCCTTGGGCGTGACTAGATTTATTGCATGGGAGTCGTCGTCTCCTCACTCTTTAGAGTAATGTGTTTTCCGCATAAAGGCAGAGTGGTCAAGCTCGTAGACCAACTGTCATTCCCCGGTTCACACATAGAAAATAGTCAAATTCCATCCCTAAATGGTCTTTTCACGCAAGGAATGTCTCATCGATATCCAGTCCATCCACCTGATGAGCACGAGTGATTCAGGAGGATATGAATGAAACCCAGGGGGCATGCACCCTGGTTTGTTTCGGTAGGAAAACCTTGGGTATAGAGTAGGTTTCCGCGGAGGATATATGACTATTCTGACACACCCGTCCATTTAGGAAAATGGGATTAGACTGGAATAAGATTCCCTCGTCAAAGTTATGTGAGTGGAGGCAACTGCGCCACTCACCTTTGTCTATTTCGGTAGACACATCGCCAAGGAAAGCATTTTGTCTGCGACGCGGATGGAGAGCTTTTCATAATGGTACCGGGAATTTTTTCGCTATTCCTGGGGGCATGCAAACCTTTTTGCATGCAAGCGAAGAGCGATCCTAGCTTGCATAAAGAAAGGATCTGGGGCAAAGCTTTAAAAGGTGCAAGCGCCATAAAAAATGGCATCTTAGATGAGATATCCTTATTATATGACTGGCATGAGCAGTTTTAACGCGAAATTAAAGCTCGTTAAAAAATAAACATAAGAAATGAGAAAATGTTTCCCCCAGAGTTTAAGCTCATTAAAAAATGAACCAATTTTTTGGTAAATAACCATTGTGAATGAATTATCATCAGCTTTTGAACCTTGGTCATGTTCTCATCATCACCTCCACTCTGTTTTTAGCCGATCATTCACCTCCATTTGATTGTTTACCCTTTTGAGGAACATCTGCGAAGAGTGATTCTATTAGCCATCCTTGTGACACTGCCGTGATTGGAAAATTCCAAGCCTTACCTGGAATCAGCTGCTACCCAAAATCATCACTTGTTCCTCGAAAAACGAGTCTCCTTTAAGCTCTTTTAAACTGACTCATAAAATATGAAAAGATTGCCAAGTGATTAGCCTCTCCGGCTCGTTAAAGTCATCGGAAGTGATATCCCTCCTCTAGATTTTAATATTTTTGGACTTGAGAGATTATTACACAAAAAGATCGATCGCTTGTCTTGTTCGGCTCGTTAAAATTACTGAACATTCATCCCTTTCATATTATTTTACGCTTTTTCGGACTTAAGGGATTATATGACGAAAAAGAATCTTTGGAGTTTCCTTTCCGTCCCTTTCAGACTCTCTAAAATTGAAAAGGACCGACTTATCTTTGTCGTTAAACTCGTTAAAAATGAATAGCGACAACCTCGTCCAAATGGACGAGAACGAGTTTCACTGTCGCTAGGCTCATTAAAATATAGCGACAGGTTTTCCCGAAGGGTGAATTATATAACAAACATATGTTATCCTCCTCAAGCTTGACAAAAATAAAGAGGTACTAGTCAACAATGACTGGGGAAAATTGGGAAGAAAACTTGAAGAAACTTTATTGGTAGCAAGTCACTCTTGAACATGACACTTTCTCTCTGCATCTGAGTCGGGTTGGGTTGTTCCGTTCACTGGTCATATCACCACTGGTCCATCACACCATCCATCTTTGGTGTTAACGCTACCAATCCATCATCAGTGTTGTTGATATGTTCAAGAGAATTCATTCAAAAAATTCACCTGTGTCTCATCCGTTGCAATACATTCACGCTCCATTATTTCATGACTGCCATCCTGAATCCTATATCATCAGATCATTTTCACCTCCAAAATCATTTGCTTTGTTCCATGTTGTAGATGTGTGATTCATTAAGGCCCTCCTACGACGAGTCACTTCTTGTTGACATCAGCTCATTATCCAAGAAGTCGACCTAGGAACAACCCTTTCAATACTTTGAAGCTTGCATGCCTCAAAGGCAAGTTTCTCACTTTCGGTGACAGGTTTACATTAATGGCCTTCGACCGAGAGATTTCGCGTGGTGTTCGATGCCAAGTCCTTTTTCACACTGCGCAAATTGTACTGTAGTACCTTGAGGTTCATTGTCATTATTGGTGATTCCTCTCACACCTGTTAACAGCTTACATCATTGGCTGGTAATTAGGCGATGTCTTTCCATGTTCGACTCCAGAACATTTTTCACATGGATCAACTTGTACTCCGAGTGAAGATTGAACGAGTTTTGAAGACCCTGGATCTAGTTTCATCCATCTAGGATGTGATATATTCAGGAATTATAAAGACATCAAATGTACATCATTGCCAAACCGATGATCATCCAAATCAAAGGATGATGAGTCCGAATCATCAGTCTGCTACACAGACGATTCTCTGTCCTATGTACATGAAAATGAATTTATAAAGTTGAGCATGGGAATGCCCGTCTCAGATAGATCATGAAAAATATTATGAAGATAATGTATTGTATTGTATCTTATTACAGGTCACCTCCCAGCTCGAAAAAACTTCAGATCCTCATGATAAAGCATTTCACCCGACATCAAAAGATTAATGCCTCATGCTTAGGGGGAAACTGTAAAGACATTTTGGGCACTGCAACCCCCAATCATAAATGTCCATAAACTAAGGCTATAAGTCCCTAAAGTGTTCGCTTCACTACCTAAAGGAACAAGGTCAGCTAATTACATCATCTCCCAGAAGTTCTCCACTAAAAACTGCTCAAAAATGGTCAAACCTGGACCATACTGAATATCCAATGCAGAGGGTGCGATGCATATCACCTTCCCAGTGTAAATGGTGTGATGCATACTGGATGGCCCCTCTGTAGGGTGCGATGGGTGAGAATGGACAAATGGCAGAGACAGTTTACGAGGTGGAAGATCATAGAATCTTCCAGAAGCTTCCCCTTTGACACTTGCCTCTCTGTTTTCGACTAGGGATGAGTAAGAGATCATCAGTCTCCAAGTATAATCTAGAACTATTAGAGAGAGGACACTAATCAAAACCCCAGAAGATGAATCACCCCTCTACAATCATCTATATATGGATCCCTCATCATAAAGATCCAGAGGCCGGAATCTTGTATCTTGTAGAGAAGTGTTGTTGGTTTTCTGGTGAAACTTCATAGTGTTGGGTGATCTAAGCTTTACTTGAGGTGAAGAAGGGCTTTCTTGCTGGAGGATGATGCTGGGTCAGAACAATTGGTTGTAATCCTCTTGCTATTCTTGATATTAATAAAGCTATTCAAGTTTTCCTCCACATTCGTGTATGTTTGATTGTATATGCATTTGTGTGGTTAATACATATCTAGTATTGTGTTGTTTATGAATATAGATCTCTGTTCTTCGATAGTATTATGCTGCTTTGATTCCACAGGTGCTCTATGAAGCTGTGTAGACAAAGAAAGAGCGGCAAAGATCTATCGAGATGAAGAGGAATCGAGCAAGGAACCAAGCACAAGGTAAAGGTTGGTGTCCTCTGTTCCCCTCTTATCTATTTTTATAAAGGAAAACGAAAGTAGTTTTAACTTATTTGCAAAATGATAATAAAAAAATAGAAATGTATAATTTGCAAATTTTTAATGTGACTTGTTTCATGCACTTAATTGTGTTGGTAAAAAACAAATTTATAGATCCCGCATTTAATTAAGCATTACTTCCGATCTTTTGATGATGTCACCTTTCTCATAATATTTAAAAACACAATATCAAAAAGAGAAAATATCTACCATTTATAACGGGGTATATACCAAAAAGGATAAGATGATAATATTTCTCTTTCATAATGCTTAAAAGAGAATATCAAAAAGGAGAAGAAGTCAACTCTTTATAATGGGGTTTATAAGGAGAAGAAGTCAACTCTTTATAATGTGGTGTGGTTTATAATGGGGTTTATAAAACAACAATATAAAAATGGGGAAGATCTCTAGTTTGCAAATTTTTATTATGAACTCTTTCATGCATTTGCCTGGTCATGATGCTTAAAAATGCAATATTAGAAAGTTTAAAAAAGAGAATATATCTATTAGAGTTTGTAATATATATATATATATATATATATATATATATATATATATATATAGATAAAAGAAGATATCTGACTTTTGCAAAATTATAATGCTAAATTATAGAAGGGTATCCTCATTTAATTTCGCATAATGTAGAGCCTTTTTCTGAAGATGAGGTATTCCCATTAGTCAAAGTCATAATGACATTTTGTTTCATAATGGAAAGCTTTTTTAGATGGTTTAGAGGTATTCCCATTAATCAAAGTCGTAATGACATTTTTTTTCATAATGGAAAGCTTTTTTAGATGGTTTAGGATTATTGTATATTATTATCAGAATTATGCAAAATTCTATTAAACTAGCATTTGCACCAGATGCTGCAAAAGAAACGCCGCAAGACATAAATATAAGAAAAAATTTGACATACATAAATATAAGAAAAAAAATGACACTAATGATTTCAGTTTTAGTGAACTCTTCAATCATCGGTAGGGAAAGTGAGTCTTCACACATTGTTGTTGTTATTCCATTTGCCCTCATGATGAGTGAAGAGTTCACTTCCATGCTTACAAAGTGATAAACGCAGAAACCAATAGCACACTGCATAGCCTAAATCTTTTAGCCAGAACCAACAACCATTTTTATCCAAGAATGCATTGTTGTTCTATCAATCAAAACAAAAATTGTGCAGTTACAGAATCATGAAAAAATACTTCAAATGAAGGGCCAACTGTATTTTTGGTCACTAAAGAAAATCTCTGACAACATTAACACCCCCTCACAAAATATCGTAATTTATTATCTTAACACTCTAGAATTGACTCCTTATCAAGTTGGACTGTCTTTGGAGTGCATGGAAACTGAAGCATGGAGCATTTATTTATCGAAGCAATCTCAATACGATGACATGGATCATACATATTCTCATCTCTCAAGGCTTGTAATATAGCGTATGCTGATGCTTCCCTGCATTAAGAGGTTAAAATTGCTCCAGTCAATCCTTTCTGAAATGTAGAATATAAATTATTGCCCGTGCCAAGATTTCAAAAATTATAAACTTTGATCATGTTTAGGGGAAAGGGAATGAGATGTCCTACTGACACTTTCGCAAGACAACTTTTTTGGATATGACATTCGTACCAAGATTGTTCTACATTGAAACCTTACAAGCAAACATAAAATTATTACCTTTTTTATAAGGATATTGTACAGAGTCTTAAGAATGGGACATAGCTCTAGAGGAACCACCTCCTTTTTCCTCTCTAGGTGCATGATACTTAAACTCGGTTTGCAAAGCAATTCATAGAATGCTTCCACGACTGATACACCCTATATTATCAAACACAGAAAGTAGCCATTCATGTTTCTGCAATATGGAACTTGATACTGCATTTCCAACCTTAAATACTCTGCCATCTTTGGATTATGAACTTACTTTTAAAGCATGCCAAGGACTGTTAAAAAGCTTATGGGTCTCCTTGGAAGATTTCCAAACACAGTTTTCCCACTTTGTGGTTGCTATGTCTCATTTAAACTATGAAACATGTATTGCAGCAATAAATAAAAGAGAAAAAGAAAAATATTGCCTGAGCTCAAAATTGGATTTAAACTTGTATCATTCCTTTTCCTTGTATGTTGTCCCCCATGTCTGGCCTAATTTCTCCCTTTGCAATCTGTTGACCATAACACACATTTCTTTCCTTCAGCAATGTAACATATGTATCAGCCAGAAGTGGGCCTGTCAATTTCTTAGGCTCTTTTTCCAACAAATGTGTTATATAGATCATCTCTGATGTGCAGTGAGAAAAATAGACAGACTTGCTTGTAGCACTCTCATTTGTCAAAGCTGCTACCATGCCTGTACAAGAACTAAAATGTATTAACATAGTTTGGACATGAACAGGGAAACACTAATTCATCATTATTTAATGGTTTAAGAGAAAATTACAAACAAGAATGATAACAACTTAAGGCATAATGAATGCCTGTGAAACAAATTGTATGTTTATGCAATGCTATGAGATGCTAGTTGCAACGCTTAATCACTATTATTGGGCATGGTAGCCAAAATTCAAAACTTAATCTAAAACCACTGAAACTATACAAATTTTTTCACAAGAAATGAATGAAAGTGCAAGAAGCAACCATGAGACCATTGTTTTATACTAAATAGTAAATACTTGTTGGCTGTTAAATTTAACAATTGAGAGGATTGCCTTGCCCACAACACCTATTGCAATTGGACATTAGGTGGCTTCTATTTATTTTTAAGCACTAGGTATTTGTAAACAAATTAGATTATGATTACTTATAGTGTTGTAAACCTCTGTAGATTTTCTGTCACATTTCCCTTAGATGGGGAAGATGAAGAGTATAAATGTTCAATTTATGTGCACCAGTAAACTTGGTAAAATGTAGGTTTTGATTCATAATATACAAAATAGCAAGGGAAATATTACTCAGCAAGTGGTCTTCCTTATTTGATTATAAACAATTGATAACTTTGATTATACACAATTGATCACCAACTACATAAGGAAAATGCCTATACTTACCCAATCTGCCTAAATCTTTTAGCCAGTACCAACAACCTTTTTTATCCAAGAATGCATTGTTGTTCTATCGATCAGAACAACAATTATGCAGTTACACAATCATGAAAAAATACTTAAAATGAAGAGACAACTATATTTTTGGTCACTGAAGAAAATCTCTGACGACATTAACACCCCCTCACAAAATATCGTAATTTATTATCTTAACACCCGAGAATTGACTCCCTGTCAAGTTGGACTATCTTTGGAGTGCATGGAAAATGAAGCATGGAGCATTTATTTACTGAAGCAATCTCAATACGATGACGACCATACATATTCTAATATCTCAAGGCTTGTAATATAGCTTCCGTTGATGCTTCCCTGCATTAAGAGGTTAAAATTGCTCATGTCAATCCTTTCTCAAATGTAGAGTATAAATTATTGCCCGTGCCAAGATTTCAAAATTTTTAATCTTTGATCATGTTTAGGGGAAAGGGAATGAGATGTCCTATTGACACTTTCGCAAGACAAATTTTTTGGATATGACATTCGTAACAAGATTGTTCTACACTGAAACCTTACAAGCAAACATAAAATTATTACCTTTTTATAAGGATATTGTACAGAGTCTTAAGAATGGGACATAGCTCGAGAGGAACCACCTCCTTTTTCCTCTCTGGGTGCATGATACTTAAACTCAGTTGGAAAAGCAATTCATAGAATGCTTCCACAGCTGATACACCCTATATTATAAAAAACAGAAAGTAGTCATTCATGTTTCTACAATATGGATTTGATACTGCATTTCCGACCATAAATACTCTGCCATATTTGGATTATGAACTCACTTTTAAAGCATGCCAAGGACTGCTAAAAAGCTTATGGGTCTCCTTGGAAGCTTTCCAAAAGCAGTTTTCCCACTTTGTGGTTGCTATGTCTCATTTAAACTATGAAACATGTATTGCAGCAATAAATAAAAGAGAAAAAGAAAAAAATTGCCTGAGCTCAAAATTGGATTTAAACCTGTATCATTCCTTTTCCTTGTATGTTGTCCTCCATGTCTGGCCTAATTTCTCCCTTTGCAATCTGTTGACCATACCACACATTTCTTCCCTTCAACAATGTAACATATGTATCAGCCAGAAGTGGGCCTGTCAATTTCTCAGGCTCTTCCGCCAACAAATGTGTTATATAGATCATCTCTGATGTGCAGTGAGAAAAATAGATAGACTTGCTTGTAGCACTCTCATTTGTCAAAGCTGAGACCATGGTTGTACAAGAACTAAAATGTATTAACATAGTTTGAACATGAACAGGGAAATATTAATTCATCATTATTTAGTGGTTTAAGAGAAAATTACAAATAGGAATGATAACAACTTAAGGCATAATGAATGCCTGTGAAACAAATTGTATGTTTATGCAATGCTATGAGATGCTAGTTGCAACGCTCAATCACTATTATTGGGCATGGTAGCCAAAATTCAAAACTTAATCTAAAACCACTAAAACTATACAAAATTTGTCACAAGAAATGAATGAAAGCGCAAGAAGCAACCATGAGACCATTGTTTTATACTAAATAGTAAATACTTGTTGGCTGTTAAATTTAACAAT
Organism: Pinus taeda; assembly: GCA_000404065.3. NCBI lineage: Eukaryota > Viridiplantae > Streptophyta > Pinopsida > Pinales > Pinaceae > Pinus > Pinus taeda. The sequence continues at coordinate 10,034 of APFE030746325.1, forward strand.
TGAGAGGATTGTCTTGCCCACAACACCCATTGCAATTGGACATTAGGTGGCTTCTATTTATTTTTAAGCACTAGGTATTCGTAAACAAATTAGACTAGGATTACTTATAGTACTGTAAACCTCCGTAGCTTTTCTGTCACATTATCCTTAGATGGGGAAGATGGAGAGTATAAATGTTCAATTTCTGCACACCAGTAAACTCGGTAAAATGTAGGGTTTGATTTGCAATATACAAAATAGCAAGGGAAATATTGCTCAGCAAGTGGTCTTCCTTATTTGATTATAAACAATTGATAACTTTGATTATACAATTGATCACCATCTACATAAGGCAAATGCCTATACTTACCTAATCTGCCTAAATCTTTTAGCCAGTACCAACAACCATTTTTATCCAAGAAAGCATTGTAGTTCTATCGAAAATAACAATAATTGTGCAGTTACACAATCATGACAAAATACTTCAAATGAAGGGCCAACTATATTTTTGGTCACTGAAGAAAATCTTTGACGACATTAACACCCCCTCTAATAAAATGGTAGATGAGACTAATATCTATTACTTGGAGAAGTGCCACTCCACAAATCAACATGACTAAGCATCGAAAGCAATTCATAGAATGTTTCCACTGTTGATACACCCTATATTATAAAAAACAGAAAGTAGTCATTCACATTTCTGCAATATGGAATTTAATACTACATTTCCAACCATAAATAGTCTGCCATCTTTGGATTATGAACTTACTTTTAAAGCATGCCAAGGATTGCTAAAAAGCTTATGGGTCTCCTTGGAAGCTTTCCAAAAGCAGTTTTCCCACTTTGTGGTTGCTATGTCTCATTTAAACTATGAAACATGTATTGTGGCAATAAATAAAAGAGAAAAAAGAAAAATATTTCCTCAGCTCAAAATTGGATTTAAAACTATATCATTCCTTTTCCTTTTATGTTGTCCCCCATGTCTGGCCTAATTTCTCCCTTTGCAATCTGTTGACCATACCACACATTTCTTCCCTTCAGCAGTGTAACATATGTATCAGCCAGAAGTGGGCTTGTCAATTTCTCAGGCTCTTCCGCCAACAAATGTGTTATATAGATCATCTATGATGTGCAGTAAGAAAATTAGATAGACTTGCTTGTAGCACTCTCATTTGTCAAAGCTGCAACCATGCCTATACAGGAACTAAAAAGTATTAACATAGTTTGAACATGAACAGGGAAACATTAATTCATCATTATTTAATGGTTTAAGAGAAAATACAAACATGAAATAAGCAGACGGTTTTATCTCGTTAAATTTTGTAAGAAATGCATGCTTGATAACATCCACGAGAATTTCACAACACCAATTCATGCATGTGTTCATTGCAAAACTCCAAACCCATGTATTTTCTGCCTCCAAAATGTTTTGAACCAATACAAATATGATGTATGTCATGATATGGAACCTCTCCACAGTATCATAATATGCCATCTTGTGCAGATTCTCTTTACTCACATGTTTGAAAACATTACTCATTACTCTTAATCTTCGCAAAATTATTTGACACAAGTAGTGCCAACAAGGCATTGTTGTGAGATATGATTGCAGCTGATAGAGTAATTGCTTGGGCTAAAATGACAGAGGATGAATGCAACAACAACTATCATTTGGTCCATAATGAAACATGCAGTCTCAAATGCCATAGATTCTTCTGAGCTAGTTGCAACTCCCTCTACTGAATTGAATAACACTTGAAGCACATCCACTCCAAATGTCTGGCAGAGTTTATCAAATATCTCTATTACATTAAATACCACATAAAGTTTGACAGTGCCTTGTCCTATGATAAAATGGTAGATGAGACTAATATCTGTTACTTGGAGAAGTGCCACTCCACAAATCAATATGACTATGCATCCAAAGCAATTCATAGAATGTTTCCACGACTCATACACCCTATATTATAAAAAACAGAAAGTAGTCATCCATGTTTCTGCAATATGGAATTTGATACTGCATTTCCAACCATAAATACTCTGCCATCTTTGGATTATGAACTTACTTTTAAAGCATGCCAAGGACTGCCAAAAATCTTATGGGTCTCCTTGGAAGCTTTCCAAAAGCGGTTTTCCCACTTTGTGGTTGCTATGTCTCATTTAAACTATGAAACATGTATTGCGGAAATAAATAAAAGAGAAAAAGAAAAACATTGCTTGAGCTCAAAATTGGATTTAAACCCGTATCATTCCTTTTCCTTGTATGTTGTCCCCCATGTCTGGCCTAATTTCTCCCTTTGCAATCCGTTGACCATACCACACATTTCTTTCCTTCATCAGTGTAACATATGTATCATCCAGAGGTGGGCCTATCAATTTCTCAGGCTCTTCCGCCAACAAATGTGTTATATATATCATCTCTGATGTGCAGTGAGAAAAATAGACAGACTTTCTTGTAGCACTCTCATTTGTCAAAGCTGCAACCATGCCTGTACAGGAACTAAAAAGTATTAACATAGTTTGAACATGAACAAGGAAACACTAATTCATCATTATTTAATGGTTTAATAGAAAATTACAAACAGGAAATAAGCAGACGGTTTTATCTCGTTAAATTTGTCAAGAAATGCATGCTTGATAACATCCACGAGAATTTCACAGCACCAAATCATGCATGTGTTAATTGTGAAACTCCAAACCCATGCATTTTCTTCCTGCAAAATGTTTTGAGCCAATTCAAATATGATGTATGCCGTGATATGGAACCTCTCCATAGTATCATAATATGCCATCTTGTGCAGATTCTCTTTGTTGACACGTTTGAAAACATTGCTCTTAATCTCCGCAAAATTATTTGACACAAGTAGTGCCAACAAGGCATTGTTGTGAGAAATGATTGCAGCTGATAGAGTAATTGCTTGGGCTAAAATAACAGAGGATGAATGCAACAACAACTATCATTTGGTTCATAATGAAACATGCAGTCTCAAATGCAATAGATTCTTTAGAGCTACTTGCAACTCCCTCTACTGAATTGAATAACACTTGAAGCACATCCCCTCCAAATGACTGGCAGAGTTTATCAAATATCTCTATTACATTAAACACCACATAGAGTTTGATAGTGCCTTGTCCTATGATAAAATGGTAGATGAGACTAATATTTGTTACTTGGAGAAGTGCCACTCCACAAATCAGTATGACTAAGCATCCTATGTCAGAAAGCTCATCAGCACACGGCCTCTAGAACTGACCGTCAAGCATCTCCATGTGAATCCCAGTATCTTTTCTGGCATGATAGTCAATAATGATAGAAAGGAATAAAGGCACACAAAAAATACTACATCAATAAGCAATTCACATCTCCAGGGAACATGGAACATTGTATTGTAAACCCTTTGTCTCTTTTTATCATTTCCGACTGATGTTGTGCTTCGCAGAGAACTGCCTCCATATATTTCACTGAAATGGCCTTGTCCTATGATAAAATGGTAGATGAGACTAATATTTGTTACTTGGAGAAGTGCCACTCCACAAATCAATATGACTAAGCATCCAAAGCAATTCATAGAATGCTTCCACGACTGATACACCCTATATTATCAAAAACAAAAAGTAGCCATTCATGTTTCTGCAATATGGAATTTGATACTGCATTTCCAACCATAAATACTCTGCCATATTTGGATTATGAACTTACTTTTAAAGCATGCCAAGGATTGCTAAAAAGCTTATGGGTCTCCTTGGAAGCTTTCCAAAAGCAGTTTTCCCACTTTGTGGTTGTTATGTCTCATTTAAACTATGAAACATGTATTGCAGCAATAAATAAAAGAGAAAAATAAAAATCTTGCCTGAGCTCAAAATTGGATTTAAACCTGTATTAGTCCTTTTCCCTGTATTTTGTCCCCCATGTTTGGCTTAATTTCTCCCTTTGCAATCCATTGACCATACCACGCATTTCTTCCCTTCAGCAGTGTAACATATGTATTGGCCAGAAGTGGGCTTGTCAATTTCTTAGGCTCTTCCACCAAAAAATGTGTTATATAGATCATCTCTGATGTGCAGTGAGCAAAATAGACAGACTTTCTTGTAGCACTCTCATTTGTCAAAGATGCAACCATGCCTGTACAAGAACTAAAAAGTATTAACATAGTTTGAACATGAACAGGGAAACATTAATTCATCATTATTTAATGGTTTAAGAGAAAATTACAAACAGGAAATAAGTAGATGGTTTTATCTCGTTAAATTTTGCAAGAAACACATGCTTGATAACATCCACGAGAATTTAACAACACTAAATCATGCATATGTTAATTGCAAAACTCCAAAACCATGCATTTTCTGCCTCCAAAATGTTTTGAGCCAATACAAATATGATGTATGCCGTGATATGGAGCCTCTCCACAGTATCATAATATGCCATCTTGTGCAGATTCTCTTTGCTCACACGTTTGAAAACATTGTTCTTAATCTCCGCAAAATTATTTGACAAGTAGTGCCAACAAGGCATTGTGTGTGAGATATGATTGCAGTTGATATAGTAATTGCTTGGGCTAAAATGATAGAGGATGAATGCAACAACAACTATCATTTGGTCCAGAATGAAATGTGCAGTCTCAGATGCCATAGATTCTTTAGAGCTACTTGCAACTCCCTCTGCTGAATTGAATAACACTTGAAGCACATCCCCTCCAAATGACTGGAAGAGTTTATCAAATATCTCTAGTACATTAAACACCACATAAATTTTGATAGTGCCTTGTCCTCTGATAAAATGGTAGATGAGAGTAATATCTATTACTTGGAGATGTGCCACTCAACAAATCAATATGACTAAGCATCCTATGTCAGAAAGCTCATCAGCACACGACCTCTGGAACTTACCATAAAGCATCTCCATGTGAATGCCAGTATCGTTGTTGGCATGATAGTCAATAATGATAGAAAGGAATCAAGGCACACAAAATATCCTACATCAATAAGAAATTCACATCTTCAGGGATCATGGAACATTGTATTGTAAACCCTTTGTCTCTTTTTATCATTTCCAACTGATGTTGTGCTTCGCAGAGAACTGCCTCCATATATTTCACTAAAAAAATATTGGAATAGGGACATCCCAACATATGTAGGATATTTGGAGCTGTGAGCAATCACATGCTCTCAATCCATCAGTGCTTAGGGATCTCCGAAACTGACCCTTCCCCTATTTGAATCCTTGTCAGGTTGTTGCTGCTGTTCTGATCCACAACTTGGAGAAGCGGCCCCATTTGATTTCTGATCTTCTACTATTTCATTCTCAACTATGCATTTCATGAAAGAGTTGGCCTTCAAATTCAAACTATCATTCAGAGTCCACTGCCTCAACTTAGGAGGAGAACCCTAATCGTTGCACATATTCGAAATGCCTTCCAGATTTGTTGGCGTATTCACGAAAACCGATCTATGTGCCCCTAGTAAAGAAACCAAAACCCTGTCCTCTGGGTTGACCGACTCCACTTGATCAATACCCATAACTCCATTTGCATGTGCATCCATATATGTTTCTTCCTGGAAAATCAAAGAATCTTCCGTTTTTGTATGGTCTCTCTCATTATTTAGGGCAATTGGCTTATCTTTCTTGGTGTTATTATTACTATCATCTTCTAGCAATAGCAAAACAGAGTTCTCTGCATGACATTGAATAACGTCGTGCCCCGCTTCAGTTTTCTTTGAAAACCCTGATTCAGATTGTTCCACGGTGGCTTCCTTCAAGAATCCGAAATCCGGAACAGTGGAGGGCACAAAAGGCTGATGAGATGCGGCAGCTCCTGGTAAAGCTGAAGGAGAAGGGGTTCGTTGTTGACGACAAAGCAGCTTGGCAGCACATGGGTCGGTTCAACAGGGGAGTCATGGATATGCTGTTTGGGCAGTATAAGTAGGTGACGTTGAAAGCTTAGGCCTGTAGTTGTACATCTCTCTGTTGCATTCTGGTATTCTTTCTCTTCTAGTAATAAACTCAGAAGGATTGATGCTCTTGTTTGTTAGGGTTCTCACTGATTATGAGTATTTTGTCATCTGTCTTGATAAAATGATACGAGTTCTCATTTAGCGTAGGATGAGCAGTGTCTGTGGTTTCATAATGTCCAAACAGAACATTCAAGTTTGATTTGTAATGACATTATGGACTTTCATCTCGTGTCTTTCTTCATATGTGAAAAATATATTCGATTTCAAGTTAGGCCTAGCATTTCAAGTTTCTGCTAGGATAGGGAATTTTCAGGAAAGATATAACTCATTTGAATTGGCAAAACCTATCTCTGCTCATGTAAGAAGGGGTAGCCTGAGCTTTGAATTCTAGACTTTGGTTCGCTAAGTTGGATGGTACGATGCAACTCTTTTGATTATTTTTTTTGTTGGTTTCTGATTCTCATCGATATTTGCTGGGTCATCAGTCTGGATAAAGTTGAAATGAGTTCCTTTTGGTGTAGGATGGCCAATTTTTGTGGTTTCATAATGGAAAAACCCAACAACTTATAATTGCATTAAGGCTCTGGATGAATTATTGCCTTGCTTATTCCATGAAAAACATCCATGCCTTGTTGATTTGGAGCTATCTTGGGTAGCTTGGCCAATGGTGGTCATTAAACCTGTAAATATTGTGGTGCCTTTTGACGAATCATGTGGCCTTTCTAAACTACCATTTAGTATGTGTTTTTATGCCTCATTAACCATAATCGTAATTATTCTCAACCACAACAAATCGACCTTTCATTTGAAGTCCCTTTCCCTGTACTTGCAAGCCAAACTTCAGGTATATGCAAAAATTTGCACATACAAGTTAAGTCACTTTGTTCATGGAGTTGACAATGTATGCCAATGTTTTGAATCTTGGTCACAGGGAAACTTTTTAAGAACCCCCCTAAATTTACATGTATAATAAATGGGCGAATCTCCATGGTATATAGGAAAAATGGAAGGTGATTTTATCAATAATATGATATGTATATATAATTTTTTGGCGAATTGCTCACCAGGCATGGCTAATATTTTACTCAATTATAAAATCTTGTGTTTATTGAATACACAAATGAAATCATTGCATTTCTTTAAAATATCTTTTGAAATCAAAATTACCGAAATTACATATCGATAATCTAGTGGGTGTAAGATAAAATTCACCCGTGCCATTCACAGAAAGCATGAGAAAAAACCTAATACTATATATAAAACCAAGAAAAATTCAATTTCATCACTTCTAGGGACCTCATAACCACCCTGCCAATACACAAGTATGTTCATGTTTGCAATTAGAAAAATTACCCAAATTACAATCTGTTTACTCCAACATATGTTGGAAAGTTATAGAAGGATGACTAGTGCAATCAATCCATTCCTTTTAGCCCTGGATTTGTTTCAGTTTAAAACAGAAGTATAAAAATATACTTGTCCAATGTCTATGCTTTAACCATTCACCTTAAGATGTTTTTACAATATAATTTCCTAAGTCTATTTAATATCTTCATTATCATAAAAACCAACCTATATCCATCTTAACTCCACATCTACCACTCTTAGGGGGAATGAAATCTATTTATCCCTCTGAGCACTTGTAGACCTAGAATTAAGATGGATCTAAGATGATAGAATTTCCCTTTAAATAGTCTATGCTCACATGAATACCATGGT
>APFE030746326.1:0-10206 GCA_000404065.3 Pinus taeda
TTAGCAATCTGATCCTCTAACACCTGTTCCCTGCTGAACTGAACATGCACTGACATGCAACTGAGTAACTGATGTATTCATTAGTTGTATTATGAGTTAATAACTTGTGAATTAATTAATAACTAATTCACCCAACTCATCTCTAGTCTATTTTCCAGTTAGACTAAATACAACCAGTTTAACAAAGCTAAACTGAAAACAACTCCATCAACTGCACCTCCAGTCCACAAAACTCAACTCACTTGAGTTCTAACTGAAGTCATGCATGCAAATATTCAACTAACCCATAAGAACCACGTATTTTCTTCATGCAATTACATGTGCCACATCCGTAGCTCGAACTGAAGTGCTCCAAGAGAATAAGACAAAGTTTATAGTCCAAATATTATTGTGAGATAATAATATTTGACTTTTCTATTTTTGACAGGCAGTCTAAAAATAGACTTGATCACTCACACTGTGATCACTCACACTTTCATCAAAAATAGAAGTCCATCTATTTTTCCAACTTGATCAATCATCCATAAACAACAACCTGCAATCCATAGACTTGATCCATATGTCTAAAAATAGACATAGTCTAAAAATAGACTTGCGCCAAAAATAGCTTGCAGGCCCACTTAGTGAAGGCGACTCTTTTCACTAAGCTCCATCATCTTGTTGCAATCTCAACATATAGCTACTGCAGGCTCACACAGGTCTTATGAGGTGTCAATTACGGAACTATTATGTTCATTCTTGCACCAGATAACAGCAAGGCCAAAAATTCTTCCATACATGGACATGGTCAAATGGGTACTGGATAGTGTTGATATCACAATTTAAGACTCAGGGTCAAGGACTCATTGGCTCATTTACTCCACAAGATTCAAGACTCATGTATCATCTACCAAAGCCACAAGAAATTTATAATAAACAGTTCATGGAGAAGTTCGCTAAAGAAAATGAAGATTGGCAAAATGCACCAAGGACTGGTCAAGAAGGGATGAACCACTAAAAAAGGATAAGCACGGTATGTATAGTACTAGTTCTCTCACCTCCCTGTATTGCTTTGTTGTTGCTATGCTTTGTAGACTTTTTGGAAAGTAGATGTTAAAAAATTTTCATCCGAATGGCTACCATTATTGGATGCCGCCACTAATGCTACTATTGTGGATTGGGCTAAGATATTGTATGACAATTTAGCCACGACCATTTTGAATTATCGGTCCAAAAGAACTACTTCTCAAAGGATTTATCCTCCTTTCTACTTATTTGCTTATGTGATGGATGCAATCTATTATGTTTCCAAGTTTCCTCTAATGGGCTGGAATGGACTACTCAGGACCCCTTACCCATTCATATTTATCACAAAGAATTATGGGATTCCAAGTTCATTTCGTATTTCTACAAGATTTGTCATGTAATTATGTTACCCCTGCACAAAATGTTGTATGATAAAGATGCTCCAAGATTTTCTCCCGAAGCGGAGGTTGATATGCTCCTAGTCGCAAGATGGTTTGGAGAACTTTTCACATATGTTAGGGTATTCAGAAGTCTCGCTTCCCCTCATGTCTTACCTTTATATGTTCCTGATAAACTACTGGCATGAGAGATTGCTTATCAGACCTGCGGAGAAGGAGGTATGAGTAAATATTTGAAGGACAAGAATAAGGCCATTTGGCCGCAATTTCCTGTGGCCTATGGGGCCTTTTCACTATTTGATGTAGGCCATGCATTCAAAGAAGTAAACAACATGTTATGTCTACGATTGTTCAAATTTCCAGGAAGACAATTCGACCCTTCTGATATCGTTAAGAATTTCACTACTGCAGTCAAAATAAAAGTGTTTTCTAAAGAAGATGATCTTTTTGATGATATGTTTCAACAGAAAAGTACAGTTAAGGAAGTTCTGCTTGGGCCAAGATGTGATTTCCTCTAGCAGAATTTCAAGAGTTCAAAATGTACAGAGAAATGAGGTTAGCTAACATCCCTTTGGATAAATTACGCTTGGAACTCGTAAGGGAACCAACTCCTAGTATCAGTCTCAGTGGAACTTCAAGCACAGATAGGTCTAAATCTAAGTCTGGGAGAGAAATGTCAGAACATTCCAAGAGGTCCGAGAGTGACCATAATAAAAGCGAAGGGTCAGTAAGGGATACTGCCCAGTCTAAGGAGCGCCCAGAACAACAGGTTTTGAATTCTCCATAGGAAAATCTTCCCCCTCTCATCGTCCAGCCACCACTAGTCAGAACTGAGCTGGATAAATAATGGGAGACATTCAATGACTTAATCAATACTGAAGGACAGAGCACAAAAATTCCCGAAAGTAATGTACAGACAGTAGATGATATAGTCACTAGAACAATCAACAATGTCCCAAATATGGAACATATTCCCATTACTCCATCTTTTGAACTTATGCTTAAAATAGAAGAAATTCCTCCTCTTGATGTATTTTATAGTCCTCAACATAAGGTAGTGGTGAGAAGACAAAGAAAGAAAAGGAAATTGGAAAGCATGCTCTCTCATGATGCAAAGCAATTAGACATCCTTTGGCAGGATCCTACCACTGATCCCACTGAAAATCTCACTAAATTATCTCAGATCGCAGGAGCATATGCTTCTGTGACTGTTGATAAAGCATCTAAGGTACAACAATTATTGAAAGAAAAAGAAGATCAAATATCAGAGGAAGGGAAAAAGGTAGGCGCACCTATAATCAATGAAACACACAAAGAAATGCTCTTTAGCAAGTGGGAAGCCCAGATCCGAAAAGCAGAACAAGCGGCAGAAGAAGCAGCCATAGCAGAAAATAATGTCATTGACTGCATTAATGAAAATTTACACAGGGAAAATCTAATATCAGAGACCACTCCAGGGTATTTACCAAATGTATAGCATCTACAGCAAGCTAGAGACAAAAGGCTCAAGAAAAAGCAGAGTCCATCAAAAGATTAACCAAGTTAAATTGGGATTCTTACTAGACATACTTGGTAAAACTACACAGCCAGTGCATGACTCTCAAATGTATCATTAACTCTGCCGAGAAGATGGCACCAGCACTTGTCAATTCCATTTTCGTAGGACAGCTAAAATCAGAAGTCGGCCAACCAACTCTCCTCAAGCAAATGTTGAATGCTTGTGACTACAAGGAATAGATACATAGATAGTTAGTTATTAGTTTTATTTTTAGATTCAGTTTAGTTTTAATTTTGCTTTATTTTTTCCTGAAATGAGGACGGCCATTTAAACCGCATCCTACATTTTTGTAATAAATTATTTTTAGATTTAGCTAGTAGTATTTAAACCCTTCTCATGCATTTAGAGAAGGGTCCTGAAATTTGTCAAAAACTTATCCTCAGAACATGCACTTTTTCACCCTCCGAGGAGGTTTTGATGAATGAATGGAATAGGATTTATTGATATCCATGTTTAATATCTGCTACTGATGTTGCACTTTTGTACTCTTGGTGGATGTTGGATTAAGAAGAGATAAATCATTATCGCTGAAGCTCATGAGTAGAACCTCTTATAAATGGTACTTTTATCTCTTAACTATTTCTGCTTATGTGTTAAGGTGATATTCATGTTCAATTATTTATATATGAATGCTTGAATGTTTGAGTTATCATTTGGCACTTTTGTACAGTGATAGCTATTTATTTATGCTTAACATGAGTAACTTATTATGTGATATGTTTTCCACAATCGTTTTGTCTAACTTTTTATATGAAATGGTTTATCTTTATTTGAATTCTTTTCTCATAGCAATTGAATGATCTTTATTACCAATTGCCATTTTAAATCATTTTAGATCGCATAACTGAAAGATTAAATCCCGGGTTAGTTTAGAATTAGATATTTCTGTTTATTAGAATACGATTTCATTAGTTTTAGATTAAAAGCATTTTACTTAGGAATTATTAGAAAGGAAATATCACTTCTCAACACACACACACATAAATTGGGAAACTGGTCCCATATCCTTAGTCGGACCCACTATACGAAATGGAAAAAGGAGCTGCTAACCAAGGTCCGGACCAGGTGGGTATCCCCCTTATTGTAGACCCAATTTTCGGGGCTTCAACAGGTTCCTAAGTCTAAACTTAGGGAAATAAAACTATTAATGGGTATTAATAAAAATATGCGTGAGAAGCTTTTAAGAGACGAGGATCAAGTATGCTGTAATCTTAGGCATTAATTAATCTTGGTCATTGATTCATCAACAGGAAAATATAAGAGGAGGCTTGAGGGTTAGTTGGAGATACAACAAGTTGATCAGTTAGTTAAATTTTTCTGGGGCGAGGTTTGCTGACAAAATCAAACAAGTGATATGAGTTGCAGTGAGAGGGGAAGAAGTAGAGATTTGGATCAGAGAGGAAGTTCTGAACCAAAGGTTACGTGGCAGATAGGTAGCCTGAGCATCAGGAAGGTAGCATAGAGGCCTACGCAGGCCAGGAGGGACTCTTGCAGTGGCAGTGCAGAGTATTCATCAAAGTCTAAGATTTTGTTGGAGAAGTGGGGTTCTAAGTCGGGAGGGCTGAACAACAATCTTCCCCTAGCAAATCGATCCAACATAAGAGGTGTTGCAATCTTCTAGAGTCAAGACACTGGCCCACAGAGTGATTATGTAGGGACTTCACAGTGTTTGATGGAAGGGAGCTAGATTGATCATTGGATCAACTATGACTTGGGGAATGAGGTAAACCCTCGTATGTATTTCTTGCTACTGTGGTTTCTCTACAAGGTTAGCTAGTGTGAGAGGCAACCTGTTGTACTCAGATTCTTCTTGCTTAGTAATACAAACCCTCTATCTGCTGCACCGGTTTTCCCAAGATGGGTTTTTCTAGGGATGTGTTGTCCAAAAATACCAGTATCCCGTGTGTGTTTGTCTCATCTATTGTTTTAGTTTATGCTCTGTATGTTAGTGTAGTCTACAATAATGTTTTTCATCATTGTTTATAAATTAAATAACTTGTTGAATGAAATAACAAGTAGGAGATGCTAAACCAGTGACTGCAGTAGGATTTCTATTTGTAAAGTTTCAGAAATTTTCACAAAAGCTACTAGAGTGGGAGAATTTGTGGTTTGACTTGGTGCAAGAAGAGATTTAGTGGAACACCAGAGATGTATCCTCATCCAAGCATGATGATGAGGAGATTTGTGCCTTATATGGAAACGAAAATAAAGGGAAAGGGAAGTCATCCCTTTCCAAATCAGATTCTAGTCAAGGAAACAAGGAGAAGGACTTGTCAAAGATTAAATGTTTTCATTGTCATGAGATGAGACACTATGCCACGAAGTGTCCGCATAATAAGGCCGAAAATAAGTCCTTAGGAGGAGTGGTAGGTGATGCTCTTTCTTCACAATTAGAGTTGGATTTCACCCTCATTGCTTACACGGTGACATCGATGATGGGTAGTATGTGGTATCTAGATAGTGTAGCCTCATTCCATATGGCCGACAACAAAGAATCCTTCAATGACTTGGAGGACAAGGACCTTCATATGCACATTGAAATGGGAGATGATGGAAGTTATAACACAACCAACATCAATATAAGTTACTTTTCAATGGGAGTCTAGTTCTTCTCTCACATTAAAAGATGTCATGCATGTTCTGGGTCTGAAGAAGAATTTGGTTTCAGTTTCTATGTTGGAGGATCATGGCTATAATGTAACATTTATAAAAGGAAAGACTTTCCTTTGTCACATAACCTTAGGCTAAGTGAAGCGGATTAGGGTTTGGGTGAAGAGCCTCTACAAATTGGATGTAGAAGACTATGCTTCTTTAAGCACAAAAGTAGATAAGGTGCAGAACCAAGACATCGATGAATTGTGGCATAAAATATCGGGCCACTTGCACCACAAAAATTTGAATATCATGAAACAAATTTCTACAAGACTTCCCAAGGGTGCACTAGAGCAAAGAGATACATGCAAAGGGTGTGGATTAGGGAAGTACACCAAAGCCACCTTTCATAATAAGGACAATGGAGTGCAAGCGGTCCTTGAAAGAGTTCACTCAGATGTGTGTGATCTGTTCTCGATAGCCTCCATAAGGCATAAGTATTATGTAATATTTTTAGATGATTTCTCACGTAAGTGTTGGATTTTCTTCATGAAAAAGAAAGATCAAGTGTTCTCTAAATTTTGTTAATTTAAAGCACTTGTTGAGAAAGACACCGACAGGAAAGTGAAGGCTCTCAGGAGTGATAACAATGGAGAATATGTGTCAAATGAATTCAAGAACTTCTATACATTAGAAGGCATTCAACAAGAGTTAATATAACTCCATAAGCCACAACATAATGGGGTGGTTGAAATAAAGAACATAAGTATTGTGGGAACTGCACGAGCAATGTTACATGATCAGGGCTTACCATTGCACTTGTGCGCTGAAGCATGCAACACAAATGTATATGTGTAGAGCAGGAGTCATCATCGGATTTGTAGCATGAGTACACTAGAAGAATTTTTTTCACGTAAGAAACTAGATGTGGCACACTTCAGGATATTTGGTTGATTAGTTTAATGTCATGTTACTAAGGATGTAAGGAAAAAGATAGAGCCAACAACTGAGTTGTGCATATTTGTGGGGTACACTGATACACCTCACAACTATCGGGTGTACTTTCCATCTCACGGGATGACAAAGGTTCATACAGATGTGAATTTCAATGAAGAGAAGGCCATTAGATGTTCCTTTGGGAGGGAGCTTCAGTTGCATGGAGATGGGGATATTTTAGCTCCAAAGGAAGAACCTCAAGATAATGTTGAGAAAACACATGTAGAGGAGCAAAGAATGGGAGAACCCACTCATGTAGAGACTTCCAGAGATGGAAGGAAGCACACCATAGAGGTTTAAAAATTGATGGATGATGCTAGAGAAAATGTGGGAGCACCCACATCACAACGCAGGTAGAGGAGGTCACTAGATTAGTACACTGGCTACATGGATCTAATCAGCAAGAGTGTAGATATTGATCCATCCTTGTTTAAGGAGCAGTTCAACAAGCAATATGGGTTGATTCCATGGTATAGGAGTATGAATCTATTACCAAAACAAATGTTTGGGAAGTGGTCCAAAGACTAGAAGACACGTCATTGGTGAGCTTCAGATGGATTTACAAGGTAAAGAAAGCAACAAATGGGAGTGTGGAGAAACACAAGGCCATATTTGTGGCCAAAGGATTCTATCAAGTGGAGGGAATTGATTACGAGGTGACATTTTCCCTAGTAGCAAGGTACTCTTCAATTAGATCTATTCTTGCACTTTCAGCACAACTGGGATGGAAGATAAATCAGATGGATGTGAAGACATCATTCCTCAACTCATGAGTGATTGAGGAAGAGGTGTACATTGAGCTGATGGAAGAGTTTGAGACCTTCAACAGAGAGTCACATGTGTGCAAAATCAAGCGAGCGTTCTATGGATTTAAACAAGCACCCCATGCTTGGTACACTAGGATTAACAACTATTTCACCAGGTTGGGCTTCACCAAAAGTGAAGCAAATGCAAACCTTTACCATATTGTGGTTGAAGGTAAATTGTTGATTATAGTATTATAAGTCGATGATTTAATTCTAACAGATGATGAGAAGCTAATAAAATCTTACAAGAGAATTCAAGATGAAGGACCTAGGGCCCATGCAGTATTTCCTTGGTATGGAACTATGGCAAGGAGATGAGGAACTATTTGTCTCTCAGGGAAAATATGCTAACGAGATACTGAAAAAGTTCCAGACGAAGAGAAACAAACCCATGGAGACTCCTCTAGTAGGGAATTGGAGGAAGGAAGAGGCTACTTAGTAGTGGAGGCTACTATTTACAGGAAAAATGTGGGTTCACTTATGTATTTTGTGAACACACGATTGGACATATGTTTTGTAGTTAACCAACTTACTCAAGCAATGGTTTATCCAACCAAATTCTATTGGAAGGAAACTAAACATTGTTGATATACCTCAAAGGCACCACTTAGTTTGGTCTTTGGTACAAAAGAATAGAGGGAGTGAAGCTTCAAGGCTTCACAGATGCATGTTGGGTAGGGATTCCATTCGAAAGGAAGAGCACATCAGGGTGAATCTTCAATATTGGGTCAACAATAGTTTCTTGGTATAACAGGAAGCAAAGATCAGTTACACTTAGTTAAGCAAAAGCAAAGTACATGGTTGTTATTTAAGTAACTTGTGAGGCTATGTAGATGAGGAAGATCCTTGTTGGGTTATTTGGTCAGCAGATGGATCCTACAATGATTTATTGTGACAATCAAATTTGTATCAATCTCTCCAAGCATTCAGTTTTTCATGATCGGTCCAAGCATATGGACATTTGGTATCACCATCTATGAGATTGTGTGTGGAGGAGAATCATGTTGTTGGAGTAAATTCCTCCAGAGGAATAGGACACAGACATCTTAACTAAGGAACTATCAAGAGGAAAATTCGAGTTCCATATAGGCAGGATTGGGGTATCTAATAACCTCTTTCTTGTTGAGAGGGAGTGTTGAAAATGCAATAAGAAAATCCTAATTTAATTTTTTCCTTGAATTAAATTAGGAATAAAATTGTAATTCCACATCACAAGACAACCTGTACAAGTTAACTAAGTTAAATTGACTTAGTTGGCTTAGTTAATTCGAATTGAGGGTCTAAATTGAGTCATGTAGAGTGTCTCCTACATTATAGGAGCCCTGGTTGAGTTTATTTTGAGTTGTAATTAGTTAATTCAGTTTAATTGAGTTAAAAGTTAAACTAGTTGCAACTTATGGAGGAACTAGTAGGAGTTTAGATAGTGGGGTGTTGCTTCATGTGTTCAACTAGTTAACTAATGATTCACTCATAAATAACTCTTGCATGTAAGATATGAGAGTTACCCAGTTGGGATTGAAGTTCAGGGACAATGTATTGTAAGTTGTATAATCACCCGAATTATACAGGTGGTGCATGCAGTCATAGGAAAGGCCAAAGAGGATTGCGTAATTCATATTGAGGAATTTCCATTAATAGGGGGATACTTCCCGAGGAAATAATGGAAGGAAATAGGGACTTGGGTAAGCCAAAATTTGGTTAAGTATTGTATTGGGCTTGCCTAGGAAGTAGTGAGATAGATAGAGATAGTGTAGAGGTTGTTCAGGCTTGAGAAAAACATTGTAATCTTCTCATATTTTCTAACTAATGTAATATATAGATTGAATGGGTTTTTAGCCATGGATTTTCCTAGGAAATTATTGTGTAATGTGTTGATCAATTTCTTTCTCCTATATGCTTTGTGATTTCATGATCGTTTAATTGTTTTCGCTGATGAGTAGAGTGGATTAAGTCTATTGTTTTAGTAAATTACAATTAGCAGTTTGAATCTACAAGGAATTTCTACATTGATTGGGATATATTCCTCCCACCATCCTTTGATATTCTCCATAAAGGCAGGGTGTTTTGATGAGAAGGCTTCAAATCTAAAAGACCTATTTTTGGGGGTACCTACCAACTGTATCATTAATATCACTGGCCAATGGTCAAATCCCCCACAGGGAAGGATATTTGCTACTGCATCTACCCTTCTCATCAGTAAATCTTCAGAGATATAAAACTTGTCAATCTTGGACACAAATTGATGTTTCCCTCCTCGCTTATTACTCTAAGTGAAGCATCCATTCACAGTTTCCATGTCAATGAGGTTGACCGCCTCAATGAATTTCTTGAATGCTTTAGCATCTTTGTCTACTCTTTTTTGGCCCCCTTTCAGCGTCTCCAATAGAGAGGTTATCATATTGAAGTCTCCCCCAAAACCTAAGGGAGATGCCCTTTCCTGATATTTATCTTACTCAAGTCTTGAAGGAGATTAATCTTCTTCTTAGTTCTTTGAGCCCCATAAATATTTGTAAACACCATTTTGCTAGGAGTCCCTATTACTTGCATTTATACTGATAAGTATGATCTAGTTGCTTCCAAGTCTAGTAAGATCAAGGATTGGGGGTTCCAGTAGATCGCTAGTCCCGCTGCCGATCCCTATGGTTCTACCTCCATTTCATCATACCTTCTCCCTAATATCCTACTTAACTCCTTTATTTTATCTACAAAGCACTTTGACTCTTGCAATTTTTTTTTATCAAGTTGTTACATTTGAATATTTTTTGTAGGAGACATTGTTTCTTAAGGCTACTACTGCCTCTTATATTCCATGATAAAACTTTCATGATTTAACTATGCTTTATAGTGGGCG
>APFE030746332.1:0-16612 GCA_000404065.3 Pinus taeda
TTTTCCATCTCATCTCCTCCGTCAGCAAGGATGAGACTATTTCATCAAACTGCAAGGCAGTTGCATTGCTACCTATTGCAATAACGAGACTATCCCACGAATCTGGTAGAGAAAAAAACAAACCGATGAACTTATCTTCATCTGAAATTTTGATATCAATATATGATAACTGACTTACCACAATATTAAACGCATTCAAATGCTCTGTCACTGAGTCTCCATCTTTCATTCTCAGGTTATATAGATTTTTCCATAGGAACAATTTATTCACTAGAGACTTAGATTGGTACAAAGTCCCTAACTTGTCCCATAAAGCCTTCATTGTAGCTTCCCTTGATACATTCAGCAATACTGAATCTGAGACAGACAATTGTATTGTGCTCTTTGCTTTCCGATCCAACTTCTTGCATTGTTCATCGGATACTCTCGTTGGTTTAGTACCTAGATCTACCACGATCCACTAACCTTTATCCACCAACAGATCCTCCATCTTGAGTTTCCATAACTCAAAACTCTGACCATTAAATTTCCTGATCTCTATCTTTCCACGGTTTGCCATATTCTTTCACCACTAGAATCGATCCCGCAGATCTCCCACTGAACAGGGTCTACCATAGGCCCAAGTGAAACCCCTCAACAACAAAGGTGTTCCCTTGAAGCCAAAACATCTTTGATACCAAATGTATGTTTTAACCCCGTACAGAAATCACCTGCATACGAATTATAAAACAAAAAAAATAAACATTGCGAGAGCATAACACATAAAACACATATACACAGAGATTTTCCCCTGGATCCCAAAACCAAGACTACCAGCTTGATTTTTCATTATGTTCCTTTCAATGTTACAATACATATTTATACATGCTGAAGCATCCAATACCATGGATCGAAAAACCATTGCGTCCAAAACCATGGACCGAAAACCATCGTGTCCAAAACTATGTGCGAAAATCATGCACAAAACCCCCTGCTACGCAATCGGCGCAAAGAAGGGGGGGCTCCACCCCCCTTCTAACCCCCTAGTTAACTATGTGGGCTAGTCATGGAAAGAATATAACACAACCCAATACATGAGGGTAGATGAATAGTCACAAAGGGGAATGTCAAGGGCCACCCCACCCTTTGCTATATATAGTACCTCATAACTCATTGTAGAGGCTTTTGGTCATCCAATCTTTCGATAGGAGTGTCTTAGAGAAATCTTGCAGAGTATTGTAACAAGAGTTGCCTTCTCCACTCTGTAGAGCTAGTACATCTCTTTGGAGGAGTAGCCGGCAATGACTATAACGTTCTGCTATCGAAACTAGTGGTTGGTCATGGTTGTATTGTATGGCTGGAGCTTTCACTTCTTAATATAACAAAGCCAACACGTTTCATGCATATGTCGTATTGTATTTCAGCTATCTTATTTACTCTAAATGATATATGTATTTTTTTGCTTATGCATGTGTGTATAGACTCTTTTTGTATGTGTATGTATGGATATTACTAAAATGTGTTGTTGGTTTAATGATCACTTTGGATTTCTAGCTTACTTGCCTTCTAGTTTGTGATGCATCCTTTCTCGTGTGCTCCCTTCTTAACTTCGTGCTTTCACAAGTTTCCAATAGGCACACTCACCTCACCTCTGTGTGTTAGAACCGTTCATGCACCTTCCTTGACTTGCTACATATGTCACACCCTTGCTACCAACAGGGATATCTTACTTGCCTCTATGAAAACTGCAGTCAAGGCAATACCGCATGACCCATTGCTGGGACTCCTACACCAAATGGTCTGAGGTCTAGTTGGGACTCCTTACTAGGGAGATCCCCTGACATGTTGACGATTCCAGCACCATCAACATTCTGGCACTAGAATGAGGGCCAGATGAAAAGCTGTGTCATCTCATCTTGTTTTGAACCTTTGCACATTATCATGGATTCTATCACACTCATCCCTCCATGATGTCTTTCACATGTCGAACCTCTCAACCTCACGAGGGAGTTTTTTTTATCTCTTGTCTGAATTCAAGTATGATGGTGAAGGTGAAATAGCCTGGCCTGAGTACTTAGAAGACTTTTATGCATTCCTTGATAATGAAGACGGGTTCTATGCATAAGAGGTCAGTCTTCTACTGTCATACACACTTCGCGAATCCCCACAACGGTAGTGTTGTAGTCTACCTCCTAGCAGTGTGCACTCACTTGAGCAGTTCCTTGATCTCATTGAATCTACTTTCCATCATTTTGATCTAGAACCTCTTGACCAAAAAATGTTACAACAATGAAAGGCCCTGCATGAATCACGTATGGATTTTTGTAGTGCTTCCGTGATTTGCAGTTTGAAGCTCTTAAAAGCCAGATGCAATTTCCATGTCTTTGGGAGAGATTTGAATACTATCTTAACAGATCATTCAATCCCAAGAAGAATTTCAATATCAAGCCCCGCTCAACATACTTCGGTGATGGAGTTGCACAATCATGGATGGACATGGTCGTCGTCACAAGTGACTGTCTGCTCTCCCCTCATCAAATAGCTCCACCATCGTAGAGTGATGCAGGAGAGCATACTCATAAATTTGTTCAACCGTCACATCCTCCCAACATCGCTCCTTCCAATTTTTGTGCAAGCTTGGTTTTGAATCCATTGGGTTATCACATGAATTTTGTACCTCAAACTCTGTCCCCGTACTTAGATGATCCTTCAGATGACATGGTCTTGTGTTCTTCCATTCCAAACTCTACACTTGTTGTGAACAAGGATCAAGCCATCAATAGAGTTGGTGTTGCAAAACCAACATGTGATGTCATTCATGAAGAGTATGAGTGGGAGCTTGAACATCAATCCTTGGTGAAGGATGACTCCCTTCTGTTCGAGCCTCCTCCGTGTTTTCTTGACATCTTTGGCGATTTTGTCATCTCTGATTTTGCATGTGTATCTTCATCTAGGGATGCAACCATTGTTGATCATTCACAGAACACATTGGATGCCAGCCCATCATCTAACAACGGAGAGGACCAATCATTCATTAAACATCCACTTGATTCTTCATATTCTTTTTTCCAGGAATTCAGAAGGTGAACATTCTTGCTTCTTATCTACCCATCTGTGTGATTCATCAAATCATGAGGATGTTGACAAACATCCTAAATTTCCTGATATTGGTTGGTGTGATCCCTCTACTTCTTCATCTGATCACGATTTTGATTCAATCTTTTTTAATTGGGTGAACTGTGTATATATGTGTCTCTCTTGTTTTATATGTTTTATGTGTTTTTCTGCAATATTTTATGTGTTCCATTGCTTTGTAAGATATAATTTTCTAACAACTGGTATTAGAGATGAAGGTCGATTTAGCTGATAAACTCGCAGGAGAGAAGGGTTCCTGGTTCAAGTGGGAGAAATGGTGAAATATTATAGGTTTAGGGTCAAAATTTTTAACAATCAAAACTACTAGCTATGGAAAACGCAGATGGAATATTATCTATATTAGAAATATTTGTGCCTTCCATTGAGCGGAAAGACAAAGAAGTCAACAAATATGTCAGACACAGAATAGGATATTCTCGATAGAAAGGCTCTTGGAACAATATGGCTGTGCCTATCTGAATCGATAGCCTTTAATATTTCAAAGCAAACAACAACAACGGTCTTAATGTTGGCATTTGCCAAATTCTATGTTGCACAGGTTCCAAAATCCGAGGGTGGGGTTCTCGAACCCAAGTACTGGATTCTTGTATGGGTGCTTCTGAGAAGAACCCATAAGAACCGGATTCTTCTATGAAGAATCGGGTTCTCCATTAAAAAAATTTGGGTTCTTTTGTCTTGATAGGTACAAAGAACCCTGATGATGGGTACTTGGAACCCCAAAATCTGGTTCTTTGGAGTTCATTTTAGTTTTTATTTTTAAATTTTTAATTAATTTAACGGGCTTCCCCTAATATTCCAAGTAGCTAGTTCTGCATCTTTCGAGAGGAATTTGAGTACTTATGCCTTTATCCATTCAGTAAAGAGAAATAGGTTGGGTTCAAAGAAGACAGAGAACTTAGTGTACATTCATAGCAGACTTTGTCTCATATCTCAAAAAGATCTTGGTTACAAGGAGGGTCCTTTCAAGAGATGGGGCCAACACACAAATGATGCTATGTGTGTGGGCGAGGAGATACAACCAGATGGCCTTATTGAGCTACCTCCAGTTGCTATGGATGAGAAAGAGCTCAATGGATGAGAAGTGATTCACTTTTGGGGAGAGCATGCTAATTGAAGATCTAAGGTGAGTTGATGACAATGGCTTGAAGAACCATTGCTCACCATTAGCTATTTTTATTTAGTAACTTTAAAATTTTCATATTTGTTTGGAGATGCCTCAAGGCAAATTTTGAATGTAGAAGTGACAATGGACATATATCATGATTCTAACTAATATGTAAACTTCCAATTACACTTGATATAACACTAGAAAATTTTTGAAATTTCATTGTGAATGTATGAATGTTCAATGATGTGCTGTTTAAATATTTAAAGTTTAAATCATAAGTATTTTAGTTTTCTTGTTTTAAAAGTTGAAAATATACAAATTCACTTATATTAAATTTATAAAATATAATATTTATTATATTATATATATAATTATAATATACCCCCGACGAACCCACGCACCCTATTTTCCAAAAATGATCGTCCCGTCCCCGTCCCCGTACCCGTCCCCGAACCCACGTTTCCTAGCAACATAGGCCAAATTATATGAAAAACCCTCGACCTCAAATAAGGTATTTCTTATGAAGTGTTTATTTAATATGAAGATGTCAGAAGGTGGATCTATTTATGATCATTTAAATGAATTTAATACAGTTACCAGTAAGTTAAGTTCTGTAGGGGTAAGTTTTAATGATGAAGTTAGGGCTCGGTTATTTTTGTGCTCATTGTGAGAAAGTTGGAATGGTTTAGTTATGGCCTTTAGTAACTCCCTCTCTAGATATAGTACTTTAAAGTTTGATGATGTTGTCGGTGCACTCCTTAGTGAGGAAATGTGACAGAAAAGCTCTGGTGAGACATCACATAGTGCCTTGACTGTATAGACTAGGGGAAGAAAAATTGTAAGAGGAAAGAGCCTGAGATATCGTAATAAGTCAAGGAAAGGCAGATCCAAGTCTAGATCGGGGATAGTGTGCTAGAAATACGGGAAGAAAGGACACCTGAACAAAGATTGTACGTATTGGAAGGGAAAATAAGGAGACACACAACAAGAAAATAATCATGAAGCGAATGTGACAAGGGATGTGTTATAAGATTCTTTGATTCTTTCTTTAGAAAATATTATTGATACCTGGGTGGTAGATTCAAGGGCGTCATTTGATGCCACACCTGATAGGAAACATTTTCATGATTATATTCAAGGATATTTTAGATAGATTTGTTTGGGTGATGATAAAGCCTATAAAATCATTGGAATGGGTAAAGTTTTCATAAAACAAAAGAATGGAAACCAATGGCTATTGAAGGAAGTAGGGCATGTTCCATATCTGAAGAAAAATATAATTTCAATAAGGCAGTTGGGAGGTTAAGGTTGTGTAACTAATTTTGCAGATAAAACGTGGAAGGTCACTAAGGGAGCCCTGTTAATAGCAAAAGGAGAAAAGGTTGGTACATTGTATTTACGCAATGGTATTTCTAATTATGTTAAGCCTTTAACCTCTACAGGAGCAGATACAACATTGTGGCATCATAGGCTCGGGCACATGAGTGAGAAGGGGATGTAGATTCTTCACTCAAGAAATTTGTTGCCAGGTTTGAAGCATGTTGATTTAGAATTTTGTGAGAATTGTGTTTATGGAGAACAAAAGAGAGTCAGATTCCTCAGAGTTGGCAAAGAAAAGAAGACTGAAAAATTAGAGCTTGTGCATACAGATGTATGGGGACCTCCTTAGGTATCATCTCTCAGTGGCTCTTACTATTATGTTACTTTTATTGATGATGCAACCTGAAAACCCTAGATTTATTATATTCGAAATAAATATGATGTATTTGATACTTTCAAGAAATGGAAAGCTTTGGTTGAGGATGAGACAGGAAAAAGGTTGAAGTGTCCTAGATCAGACAATGTAGGAGAATATTGCAGCAAATAGGTTGATAAGTATTGTTTAGAGCATGGAGTTTGTAGATAGAAGATAGTTCTAGGAACACCACAAGAAAATGGTGGGTCAAAAAGGATGAACAGGACAATCATGGAGCATGCAAGGTGCATGAGATTGCATGCAAGATTGCCTTTACAATTTTGGGAAAATGTTGTAGATATTGTTGTTTATCTAATAAAAACAAGGCCTTCAAGTTACTTGGATGGTGGTATTCCAAAGGAGGTAGGGACAGGAAAAAAGGTAAACTACTCATTTTTAAATATTTTTGGTTGTGAAGCCTTTGTCCACATTAATAAACAAAATAGAACAAATCTTGAGGCAAAATCAAGAAATGTTCCTTTATTGGATATGGTGTTAATAATTTTGGTTATCGCTTTTATGATTATGAAAAACACAAAATCATTAGGAGCAAAGATGTCATATTCAATAAAAAGGTTTTGTATAAGGATCAGATGCAGGAAAAGAAATAGGAAAAAGAAAACTAAGAATACACAGTGCTTGATGAGATCACAGAAAAAAGTAAAGGTGCCTGAAAATCATAATGATCAACATCTATAACAACAACAGAAACCACAATAGCAATAGACACCTCAAACACCTGAAAGTAGTGTTAGAAGATCTACCAGGATAAGTAAACCCCCTGAACGATACTCTACTTCATTATATTATTTATTGTTGACTGATTCTAGTGAACCAAAATGTTATGAAGACGCAGTGCAGGTAGAAACCAGGAAGAAATGAGAGCTAGCCATGAAAGAAGAGATGGAATCCTTGGTACATAACCAAACTTGGGACTTAGTCAAGTTACCTGCAAATAAAACAACATTATAGAATAAATGGGTTTATAGGTTGAAGGAAGAAGATGGAAGTAGAAAAAGGTATAAATCTAGACTTGTGCTGAAGGGGTTTACATAGAAAAAAGGTACAAACTTTGATGAGATATTTTCTCCTATTGTTAAAATGACTTCAATCAGAACTATTTTAATTCTAGTAGACAAAAGATTTGCATCTTGAGAATTTATATGTAAATACATCCTTTCTCCACGGGGATTTGGAGGAAGAGATCTATATGCAGCAACCACAAGGATATGAGGTCAAAGGAAAGGAGAAGCTAGTGTGCAAGTTGAAGAAGAGCATATATGGATTAAAATAGGCTCCAAGGCAGTGGTATTGATCCAGATTTAAATAGGAATGCAAAAAATTACAGAGATTAAACCATAAACACAGAGATGCGGTGAAAATAATACTTCATTTCATTAATGTAAAATACTGAAATATGCTTACAAATGTAAATGGAATTACACTAGCTAGGGCGATGGTAGCTTATCTCTGAGAAGATATGTGGCAACTAGATGCCTCTGAACTGAACTACAATGAGGCTCAAGGAATTTTTTATTATTGAAAAATAAGAGCAAACCCTAAACAACCAAAACCACAACTCAAGGAGATGTAACACCAAGAGTTTATGGGCCCCGTTGGGATGAGTTGGACAACCATCTTCCCAGGGTTGTGACTTGGTCATATTATCTTCGTTTGATGCGCATGATAGCCCGTTGGAAAGATCTCTCCAAGGACTACGAAGAAAAGATGATTTTAGATAAAAAATCAATGGCAATAGATTTCCAAAAAAATGTCATTTAGGGCCTCAAAATGGCTCCAGAAGTTTAGGACCCAAAAAACTGCTAAAAATGGTAAACTATGCTACAACTAAGGAAACTAAAAAACTGAAAGAAGAAATGGTGAGGGTCCATGTGGAATTGGTAGGTGGCCACCAATATATTCCTCCCCCCTTAGGAAGCAATGGTACCCATTGTGTTGAGTTCCTCCATGAGATGAGGAAGTTTCTACTGAACTTGGTCCGTTGTGAGCCACTTACCCTGGTGAAGGAGTTGAGCTACTTTGACAACTTGATACATTTGGATATTCTGATGGAGAGTGTGCTTGATCTGTGTGTCCATGATCCAATCAGTTGCAGTTTGTTCCATGCAATCTGGATTTAACTCTGTGGGTGTGAGTTGTTCTGCAATGTTGGATGTGTCTAGTAATGGTGGAAAGCATGGCCGAAGGCGGTCCACATTGAACACTAGGTGCAGGCCAACGAATGGGGGAATGCTGAGCTCAAATGCATTGTATCCCATAACCTTGGTAATGGTGTAAGGACCATATCAGAGTGGTCTGAGTTTCCGATAGGCTTCAGTAAGGCGTTCCTTTTGCAAATGCAACAAAACTTTGTCGCCCACCTGAAACTTGTGTGGCACCCGATGTTGATCATGTTGCGGCTTATACTTGGCATTTTATTTCTCCAAAATGTCATGGAACTGATGGTGAATATGTTGGATGTGCTCAATGAAGTTGTTTGCCTTATCTATTTCGGACTGGACATGAGCTGAATCTATGTGAGTAGCAGCAAATGTCATGGCCACATTAATGGGACATAGTGGCTGGAATCCCAAGCCTACCTATAAAGGGTTGTGGCCAGTCTAGCTGTGGAGAGATCGGTTGTAGCTGTACTAAACATAGGGGAGGCTCTCTTCCCATGTGCGTGGATGCTTTGAGTTATACATGCAAAGAATGTGTATGATCATCCTATTGACAACCTCTGTCTGGCCATCAGTTTGAGGATGGAAGGCTATGGACTTAGTGAGTTTGGTGTCCAGCATCGACCAGATACTGGACCAAAATGTACTGAGGAACCTGCTGTCCCGATTTGAGATGACAAATTGTGGGATCCCAAAGTGTACCCACACTCGTTCAAAGAAGAGTTTGGCAATGGCTTCGGCTGTGATATTCTTCTTGCAGGCTGCCATAATGGCCATCTTCAAGAACCTACTGACTACCACTAAAACATAGTCATTTCCATGTTTAGTGGAAGGAAGGGCTGACATGTAATCCATGGATATGGATTCCCAAGGTCGACTAGGGGTAGGCAGTGAGGTATAGAGGCCTTGCTTCTTGATGGTCAGTTTGGCAATGGCATAGGCAGTGCATGATCTGATGTACTTCCTGACATCCTGTCAAAGATTCAGCCAATAGAAATACTTCTGAAATATTGCCACTGTTTTCTTGACCCCGAAATGCCCAGCAGCCCGACTGTAGTGTGCTTCCCAAATCATCTTGGCACGCTTGCTTGAAGGAACACAAAGGTGACCCAGGTGGCATAATAGGGCATCCTAGAGGTGAAAATCTAGAACATGCTGACCCTCCAAGAGTGTCTAGTATGTGTGGCCAAATTCTGGGTTTCTTTTGTAGAGAAGTGGCCAATTAGAAGTCTCATTCCCACAAGATTTGAGCATGGTGGTTAACTCCATGATCAGTGGTCGACTGAGGCAATCTGCCACCTTATTAGTGTTGTCCTTCTTATACTTGATATTCAAATGGAACTATTGCAGGTATGTGGACCACTTCTGATGGCGATCATTTTGCAATTTCCCTTGGGTCTATATGAATTGTAGGGGTCGGTGGTCTGTGTGGATGACTGTTTCCTTCCCCAAAATGTAATGCTTCCATTGTCAGCAAACCTGCACAATGAAATACATCTCCTTGTCATAAGTGGGATACTTCCGGACTGTGTCTGAAAGTGTCTCATTGTGATATGCCACTAGATGCCCATGTTGAGTAAGGAATGCCCCAATAGCATAGTCAGAGGCATCTGTCTCGACCTTAAATGGTTGTTGCAAGTCTAGTAATGCGAGCGCTGGTGCTGAGCAGAGCTGATATTTCAACTTTGTGAATGCATTTTGTTGAGATTCAAACCAAAAGAATTTTGCTTTCGCTCCTCCCTTGGTGACTTGACTCAAGGGCCAAGTGATATGAGAAAATCCCAACACGAACCTATAGTAGAAGTTGGCAAGACCTAGAAATCTGCAGAGCTCTGACAGAGTGGTTGGAGATGGCCAATCCCGAATGACTTGGAATTTGGCTGGATCCACATGCACCCCCTGTTCATTAATAATGTATCTTAGATATTGAACCTGGGTCATGCCAAAAGTGCATTTCTCCAAATTGGCACATAACTTGTGTTGTCGTAGTGTTTGGAGAACTTATCAGATGTGGTGGAGGTTCTCTTCCCAACTTTGGTTGAAGATTAGGATGTCATCCAAGTATACCACTACAAATGAGTTGGTGAATGGCTGCAATATGTCATCCATTAGCCTCATGAAGTTTGTAGGAGTATTCGTCAATCCGAAAGGCATAACCAACCATTCGAAAAGGCCCTCCTTGGCTTTGAAGGTAGTCTTACACACATCGGAGGGTTCGATTGGTACCTGGTGATATCCTGACTTCAAATCGATCTTGCTGAAATATTTCACCCCTTCATTTGATCCAGGTGTTCATCAATCCGTGGGATTGGGTACCTATTACGGACAATGATCTTGTTCAGTGCCGATGGTCAATACAGAGTCTCCAAGTCCCATCCTTCTTCTATACCAACACAATCAGGCTCCCACAGGGTGCTGAAATCAGATGGATGTGACCTTTCTATAGAGATCTTGAATCTGCCTCTTGATTTCATCATTCTCCAGAATGGAGCACCGATAGATTGGTCCATTGGGAAGCAGTGCACCTAGGGTCAGATTAATGGAATGCTTGACCTGACAGTGCAGAGGAACCCCTGCGGGGGTAGTGAAGATGTCCTCGTACTCCTCCATGACCTTGTCCATTTGTAGTTGTCATGCAGAGGGGCCTTGTCTGGAGGTCATGGCCACTGTCTTCTTCTTTCCTTGAGGGTGTATCATCAGGAAAACAATTTTCCTGGTTTTGGAAATGAGCTTACTACATTGTTTTGCAGTAACCAAAGAGATGGTGGTAGGTGGTGCTACCTTCGATATCCTGTACAACTTATTTCCCAAAGTAACAATAACAACATGGGGCCTTGATTCATACATAGCTTGTCACTTCCATAAGTATGGTTTTCCTAATAATACATCATAAACTTCAAGGGGAGCAATGTCACACAATACCTCATCGGTGAAGGGCTTGATGTTGTATGGAAGGTGACACTACTGGCTCACGCAAAGATCTCGTCCATGGTGAAGCCACCCGATGGTGTATGGTTTTGGATGTGTTGTGGTTGATAAGCCCAGCCACTTCACAACCTCTGCCGAAATGAGGTTCTTTTGGCTCCCACTTTCGACAATGAATTGTAGCGGGGAGCCCTTTAGCCACATCTAGGAGTGGAAGAGATGCTCCTCCTCCTCTCGATCTTCGAGTTCCTCCTTCTGGATCTTCATGGTGGCAACAGTGGCATTCGGCTTTGCATCAATAATATGCTTCCCTTTGTCATTCCCCTTGTCAGGTTCTGACTCAGAGTCAGAACATGCATCTGATTCTGAAACCTTTAGCTCAGCCACTAGTGATTGCTTGGCTTGACACTCACTTATGTTGTGAGTGGAGATCTTATGGAACTCATGCCACTTTTCAATGTCCTTTTTTAGCTTAGCAGCATTGCTCTTTGCTTGCAGCTTTGGCAGGTTGTCTTGGATCGCCCCGCCTTGGATTTGTCCTTTGTTATGTGGTTTTGAGGCACCTTTCCCTTACTTCATATTTGTAGATCCAAAGTCTCATTTCTTCTGTTTAAACTTTTGCTCGACCTTGATGACATATCGGTATGTCGTGCCGAGCGAGGAGATGTTCAGGAATTCTATTTCTTCCTGGATCTACTTGTGTAGGCAGTCACAATATTTGAGTACCAAATTCTGCTTTGAATCCTTGATACCCAACTTTGTGCGAAGGGTATGGAAAATATTGGTAAACTCTGGCATGTCTTGGTCCCTTCCCTGCCACAACGTGGTCCACTTTATGTATTGATCCTCATAGCTTCTGACAAGGTACTACTTCTCCTTGATGGCATCCCAAAATGAATTCCAAGTGGGTGCAACTGAAAATAGTGAGCCTGTACTTTCATTCTTCTGCTCGCAGTAGGTTTCCCACTAGTCCTTGACGTGGGGGGCTCCTTTGAGAAGAGCGAAAATAATATTTTCCTGACTGGAAAAATCATGAACAGAAAAATAACCCTCTAGCAGATTTAACCATTTATCGATGACATATGTGTCTATCTGACCCTCAAATATGGGGATTTCAAAATTAACTTGTACCTTAAACGGTGTGGTGTTTCCAGAGTAGCTGTTGGAACCCGATGCGTCGCCCCTAGGTAGCTGCTGAAGGATCTTGGAAAAGTTTTCTATCATTGTGTTCCTTTGTTGCTCGAGGGCTTCTTCAAGTAAGATTTTGATAAGGTCTCCTGCCCCCTTGTCTTTCTTTTCATCCGCCATGGGAGGCCATCGGGATTTGCGAGGCTGGTCATGCAAAGGTTCAACCAGTTCAAGCCCTAACTCCTTATATCCCGACCTCGTTGGGGACATGCAAAGAAAAACAAAGAAAAAAAGTAGACCGTCCTGATACCACTGATCCGGATTTAAACAAGAACGCAACAAATTACAAAGATAACGATAAACACAGAGATGTAGTGGAAATAATACTTCATTTCATTAATGTAAAACACTAAAATATGCTTACAAATGGAAATGGAAATACACCAGCTAGGGCAATGGTAGCTTATCTCTGAGAAGAGACGTGGTGGCTACATGTCTCTGAACTGAACTACAATGAGGCTCAAGGGCCTTTTTATTATTAAACAATAAGAGCAAACCGTAAACAACTAAAACCCTAACCCAAGGAGATGTAACACCAAGAGTTTATGGGCCCCGTTGGGGTGAGTTGGACAACCAACTTCCCAGGGTTGTGACTTGGTCATATTATCTCCATTTGACACGCATGATAGCCTATTGGAAAGATCTCTCCGAGGACTATGACAGAAAATATGATTTTAGACAAAAAAAAATTGATGGCAGTAGATTTCCAAAAAAATGTCATTTAGGGCCTCAAAAGGGCTCTGGAAGTTTAGGACCTGAAAAAAGCTAAAAATAGTAAACTGTGATACAATTAAGGAAACTGAAAAACTAAAAGAAGAAATGGTGAGGGTCCACATGGAATTGGCAGGTGGCCACCAATATCCACTTAGATTAGGTATCTAAATTTTGACAAGTTTATGTATGAACAAGGTTATACTAGATGCCACTATGATCATTGTGTTTATATCAAAAGGAAAAATGATGGAAGCTATATTATATTGTTATTGTATGTAGATGACATGCTTGTTGTAGGGTCTAACATGCAGGAAATAAATTTTCTCCAAGGAAAATTGTAAAATTCATTTGCAATGAAGGCTTTGGGTGCTGCAAAACAAATCCTTGGTATGAGAATAACTAGAGATGGGAAAAATTGCAAATTAACATTGTCTTAGAGTGACTACATACAAAAGGTGTTGAAAATATTTAATAATGTAGAATGCAAAGCCAGTTAGCACACCTTTGGCTGGCCTTTCAAACCAAGAAGATATGTCCCAAATCTCAAGAAGAGATCGCTTATATGTCTAAAATTCCATATGCATCAATAATTAGAAGCTTAATGTATGCAATGGTCTTCACAAGGCCTGATATTGCACATACAGTGGTAGTTGTAAGTAGGTACATGCACAATACAGGAAAATAATATTGGATGGAAGTGAAGTGGATTCTCAAGTATTTGGGAATTATCACAAATCAAGCATTATGCTTTGGTGGTTCAAACATTACTCTACAGGCATATGTTGACGCAGATATGTTAGGTGATAGAGAGAGGAGGATCGCAGGCTATGTGTTTACTATAGGTGGAACAACTATCAATTGGGTTTCAAAATTGCAGTGTGTTGTTGCACTCTCAATGATGGAAGCAAAGTCTGTTTCTACTATAGAAGCTAGTAAATAAATGATTTGGTTACAAAGGTTTCTGGATGAATTGGGTAAGAGGCAGGAGTTGTGCAGGTTATACAATGACATGCAAAGTGCCATTCATTTTGTAAAGAACTCAACATTTCATTCTAAGAATAAACATATGCATCTCAAGTACCATTTCATATGGTAAGTGTTGGAAGATAGACAATTGAAGCTGGAAACGATACACACTAGCCAAAATCATGCATATATGTTAACAAAAGTTGTAACTAGGGAGAAATTGAGATTCTTCTCAGTTTCAATTAGTCTTCAAGTATGATGATGAAGATGAGAAATAGTCAGGTCCAAAGGGAGTCATTGTCCAGCAAATGAAGCAGCGGTGGAGTTGCTATCATCAGTCTCTAAGAGGGAGATTGTTGGGTGTGGAGCCTGATTATATTTTTTATTCAGAGGTATTTCTGCATTGGACCCTAGTTCATAATGGGTCGGCAATTCTGCCCATCATCTAATCGTTGTTAGGGGGGGTAACAACGAATTTTTGAGCCCCCCCTTGGTGGGGTTTTGGGGGCAGCGCCCCCGAAGCTAAAAATAGATGTAAAATTGCCTTGTAAAATATTGTAATTTCGTAGTCAATCTGAGTCGTTCATTAGGCAGATGATCTAATGGTAGACATTATGTTTAATTTAGGGGTTTTTTCCCTAGTAGGCAACCCCTCACTATATATGAGGTAATTGTATTGTGGCTATGTAGATGTGTATTCTGAGCGAGAAAGAGAGAGGAGATTGTGTGAGAGTGAAGAGGAAATTACAACAAATATTTTGTAGGTTGTATCTCTTAATTTTACTATATAATATAAAAGGAAGAATTGGTTTTTTCTCCATGGACGTAGCCCAAATTGGGTGAACCACATATATCTTTGTCTCTCTTGTTTTATGTGTTTTCTATGTTTTTCTACAATATTTTATGTGTTCCATTGCTCTGTAATATATAATTTTCTAATTTTAAGGTCCCACCTTACCAACCATCAGTATTATACTAAGTGTGACTCAAAATGCGATATAAATTTATTTTAAGTTTAAGTTTTCAAGACGTAAAAGTTAATGCAAGGTCATATATCTATATTTTTATTTTTATTTTTATGGTATTATTTACACTACACACTAATTTCTACTAACTAACCAGCCCATGGTAATATTATACTTCTCATCAAAGCTACAGGGTCATGGTTCATCAAGATCCAAAACTTACAACCATAAGTCTTAAAATCACATTTTAATGATAGAGTCTTTAGTGGGATAAAGAATATCAATCTTTACAAACCACAACTTCCAATAAGCTAATTGTTCATTCTATTGCAATTAAAAGTGTTTAAGAGTGACTAATTTGCTTTTGTTCTAAATAATATGCCTATGAATTCTTTGGTAAAACAAAGGGAAGAAAAACAAGATAATTCAAATTCTAAAGGAGTGGTTTCCAATTATTATGAATTCATATGTGAGCTAACAATTACAACAATTCACCTACCCAATTTTCCTTCCATGGATTTTTAATTCAATGGAATCATCATGCTTATTCTTTGAGATATTTCCAGAAACACCTTGGTTGCAAATCCTACATTCACTGTCATATTTATAGACAATTCATAAATGTAATTAGCTACAACCATTGAAGCATTATGTCAAACAATTTCCAACCATGAAATGTACAGCCATTGAGGCATTTTGTCAAACACTTACAACCATAAGCCTTAAGGCGATTTCACCATAATTAACTAACATGAATCTAAGATTACATATCTTCTTTTTCGTTGTCATTAATGCCAATAAGTGAACCTAATACATAAGTAGAATTGTCATCCATCTTCATTGTTGCATATACAAAAATTTAGGCACATAAATGACTATAAATATTTAAGAATTTTTTACAAATAGCTCGTAGCGATGTAACTACAACCATTGGAGAATTTTGAACAACGGTTAGCAGTCACAATACAAGATGCTAACTATTAAACTATCAAAAAAGCAATCAAAAGCTATTTAAACTATCAATATATTAACCATTGAGACTTTAAAATAAGAATTCCAAGTTTATATAACAGGTTGGTTTCATAAATAGAGATTACCAGGTAAATCACATCTAAAAAAAAGGCAGCAAAACAAACCACCAGGTAGCAACAACAAATCTCTAAAATATAGCAGATTAAAGAACCTGATTCTAAAACTCTACTTTTTGAAATCAAAGTTGGGGTGACATGACCATATGGTACATATATCCCCAGAATTTAAAATGAATCAAAACATAAATGCCCATAAATGCGATTATTTAAAACCACAACAAAAAACAAATTCCTACTATCTCACTTATCACTTTTATCAAACATATAATGTGAAAACTTATCTATAGTTGTAAAAAGAGAAGGAAAAACCAAATTTATGATATTAATATGTTTTCATAAAACTCATGGTAGCATGAATGCTTCAGCCATTAAGACATGATGTAAATTAACTTGCAATGAAACTGTAAAAGCAAAACTTACATAAAATAAACTACAATTATTGCAAAATTCCTTCAACATTTAATGTGCAACATTTAATGTGCAACATTTGATATACAACTAAGTTTCAGTCAAAAACCAAATAAGAAAAACCCATGTAATGAACTACAAAAAAAAACAATATAATGTTGTCAACATACCTGCCAGTGAATTTATACAACTCAAAA
>APFE030746333.1:0-13055 GCA_000404065.3 Pinus taeda
CAAGCTATCCAGGGCTCTAGAGAATTTGTTCCAACCAAAGATTCCAGGACCAGTAACTCAACCCACCAAGGGCTCCAAATCCTTTGTCCAACCAAGGCTTCTAGGGCTAGTAACTTAGCCCAAGTTTTTATAGGGCTTCCAGAGCATTTGTCCAACCAAGTTTTGAGGAACTAGTAACTCAACACACAACCATGAGGAACGTGAGGACTAACCAAAAAACAAAGGAAAGAAACCCACAACACCATGGCTTTCTGGGAAATGGAAAGGATAAGAAAATCTACTATTAATCCAAGGAATCATCCATGACAATGATAGATCATAACTACAAAGCCACATGCGTGTGCCTTGCATGCTAGAACTAGCAAGGAAATCTTCCTTGCAACTTGGTACCTGCAACAAGAGAAAATGTTAAGGATGGAGATTTATTTTAAATCTTATAAATCATGGCGAATCTTACTAGTGTCTAATATGAAAACTATAAAATTTTTGTTGATATCTTTATAAAAATAGCCAGCTTTCTAATTATTTTGTAGGTGGAGTACATATAATTTTGGTGACTTTTAGGGTAAAATAATTTTACAATATAAAATTTGGGCAAATTATTTTTAGAACAAATGGAAATTGGGGTTTTTTTTTTGGGAAAAATCATGGAAACATAGCCCACTTGTGAATATTATCCCCTAAACTTTTCCATGCCTACAAGAAAAACCCATTGTAGTTGTTGATGTTGATGTCCTCTTGTGCTTTCCCACTCTTACTTTGCCTTCTTTGTCCAAATCCAAAGTATGACACACTCCTCCAAGAGTCCTCAAAAAACACTTTGAGTGTCTAAGAGTATGGGAGAGAGAGAGAGAGTAGAAAATGGGAGCTCCAAAATGGAACTTATAAAAGCTAACATTGACAAAAGCTTGTCGATGGATCCTCAGAAGCCTTTTTATCAATGAGGCATCAATTGTTTTTAATTTTCCATTATGTTCCTTCATTTTACTCCTCACATGCAACCTATGACCTTTCACCTTCCTTTTCTCCTAATTTCCATTATTTTCATAAATAATGCCATTTTTCCTTCTAAAGCCTTTGCCATTTCCTTTGGCAATTTCCTTAGCCATAATAAACCAAATGAACACCTAGCAAGATGTTTTTCCCACCGTTCGTCTTGGAATACATGTCCCATGACTTCGGTCTTACATATTTTTTACATGAATTTTTAACCTGAGATATTACAAAACCCTTCTCCTTGGGGGAATACCATCCTCAACATTCAATGACACATTGAACCAACAAAACCACTGTAAACAAAAATATACTACACATGGAGCTTTATAACTTACTTGATTTCAGTATTTTCAATGAATAACTTGCTGAAACATGGAAAACATACCATTTACTCGACCCTAATAACACAATTCATTACGATATTTACAATAACAACCACATATACACTCATGCACATTTGCTTCAAGAAACAAATAAGAATAGTGTCAACGGAGATTTATAAATCCAACTTGATACATTATTTACAATAATATACACATGTACACATTTTCTCAACCAATAAATAAAATGATATGATGCATGCATCAGCAACAAGGGAATCCACAGGCTCACATCTCCACCATCAAAAGTAGTACTATTATTCACCTCCTTCCTAGGAAGTCCAGAATCCACTGCCAAAGTCATAGCTCCATCCAATGTCCCATGGTAGAATGCTTGCGCCACTTATCCTCTCAGCAAATAGTTACTGGCTCATTGTTTTATGGCACACTCCCAATGTCCATCTAATTCCATGTAACAATGCTAATGACCAAAACAAATCCATCCCCAACGTTCCCTTCTTTGCTACACAATCCCTTAGGTAATCCAGTCACCCCCTTGCATTCAATCCCACACCCTCCAAGTTTTGTGGGCACCCCCCTCTCTACTACATAGTCCCTCAGGAAACCCCTCCCTTGGCAAGGTTTCCTTACATTGGAAGTCCAAAAACCAAGGCATATCCTTGCCTCAAAACCATCATATGGTCATAACATGGTCATGGGAAGCCATGGACACTACTTGGTATGAGTGTCCCATAATGGCCGTTCTCCTGAGTGCTCTACCAATATATTGTTTCCTGTTCCAGTTCCTTTCACATTTTCTTCTAACATTCTTTAATATAAAATTCCAATCACCCAATCTGGGCATTCCCATGCTCTCTTGTGCCAACCACATAACTATCATTAGATTCAAAATAAATTTAAATAAATTCACATCATACATTATCGATACCTTGTCAATGAGGTACACTTGAAATTCTATTCAATTCATGTCACAACGAGTCAAACTAGAATATTTGACCAAATAATCATGTATAAACATATCCCATCTAGTTAGATCAAAATTAAGCCATCATAATCGAAAGCATAGATCGCATGTAACCATAATAAACCAAAATCATAAATCATATACATAGTTAAACTGAAATAAAATATTAATACTTATCCTTGAATCAATCCTTAGCTTCTACCTTTATCCTTTTTGTATGCACACCAAATCAGTTGCCAGACCCAAAAAACACCCAATGCTTTCTCTTCAACCACATACAAATAGACATAGTATGCATCCCACACATACAACCACACATGGCATATAATCAAGTCAACACATGCACCTACACCTGACATATAATACATACTCTTACACCGGGTGTACAACACAACACATACACCTAGACCTGGTGTACAACACCACACAATACATACACCTACACCCAATGTACAACACAACACAGTACATACACCTACACAGGGTGTACAAAACAATCCAAATACATACACAGAGTACGACACAATGAATATTCATGTCACGATAGCATGACTACGCAATCCAGATATACAAAACAACATGCACAACATGCACCCAATACCACATGTGCACAATAGAGCATGTACGCCATGCACACAATGCCACATGTATAACATGTACATAATACCACTTACACAACATGTACATGACACCACATGTACACAACACCCGTTGCACAACGTGTACACAACACCGCATGTACAACGTGTACACAACACCACATGCACGACATGTACACAAGACCACATGTACAAAACACCTCATTCACGACATGTACATAACACCACCTACACACAACACCCCATGTACAACATGTACACAACACCACATGCACACAACACCAAAAGTAAAATCATATGCACAACACCACATGTACATAGCACCATATGTAGAACATGCACACCAAACCATATGTACACAACATTGCATATGAAGCATGTGCATAGCATCATATGTACAAAGCACCACATATCTAGCATGCACACAACACTATATGTACCCAGCACTGCATATGAACAGGCGCACAACATCATATGTACCCAGCACTGCATATGCAATATAAACACAACAACATATATACAATAAGAACAAAACAGCATATCTACACAATACTGCATATGCTAGATGTACACAAAAACAATACTACACATCCTAAGATGACACTATCCTTATGAAGCAAGCTTACTTCTAGTGTCTTTCCACGATTCATTCTTGTTCCAACATGCCACAGATTTTACTACTTTTATCCCGTTGATGTATCACTCAGCATCACCTAGCGTAGTATAAACATAGACACAGTATAATTGCATAATATCAATTCACATCCGTATGATACTGACCTCATAGATTTATTAGGACTACTCTTCCCACTTGATTCCATTAATACCTAATCCCTTTCATGTCATTCACCTACAAAAGTAGTAATTCTTCCACAAGAATGATTCCTCTGTCAAACAACGACATACCTACATACATTCATATATATAAACATTAGCATAAAAAGTCATGTTTTTTTATGACCCTGCCAAAAAAATGACATACATGCATACACGTATACATATATAGACATCAACATAGTCATGATTACAACATAATTACCAGATATCATAAGGCCAAAGTTAAGAGAGATCCCTTTATCCATTCACAACATTGCTAACTATAGTTCCCATTATAGCCAAGGCATTTGACGCCTCAAACCCGTTCACTTTAACTTTCTTGATTACTTTTGTCATGATTGTCCTACCACCGTCCATTTACCTCAATGCACCCAACCAATACAATTAGTTGCCACACTTTTCGCTTCAACTACCCTTATACATGCACCAAGCTTCTCCTAGGTCTTACATTACCTATCGGGTTTCATTCAGCTCTCCCAGAGCTCCATTAACTTCCTCCTTCTCAACCAATTCACAAGACTCTCAAAACACAAAAGGCAAGAACAAGAAACAATCAAGAATAAAACGATGAAAAACAAATAGAAATATGACACCACAAACAAAGTGGTATGGTCATACACTAGACGTAAACAAAACTACAAACCAAGAAAAAACAAAACACAAAACACAGAAAGTACAGAAATAGTCACATACACCATAACTCAATTCCCCATGGGTTCGCGATACTTCCAAGGTAAATCTCACCCAAGCCATCTTCAAGATTTCATGGCAGTTGTTTTTGCCATGCAATCCCTTGCATCATACATCCCTTAACACATAACTGTTAGTGGATAAATAGATATACAATATACCAGTTACCTTACCATGGTGTACACAAGCATGTTGTCTTGTAACTGAACACGTACATATATCAACCATCAAGGGACTCCAATTGTTTTAATGGATGCATTTATAACTAGAAACTAGATATCATAACTATCAAATAATGTTAATGAATATAGCACATATCTACATAATGCCAGATGAAGTCAAGGTTAAAAATAGTTCATGTATTCATGCAAGGCATCATTTGTTTGGAATGGTAGTCTCCAAACATATCCAAAGGAATTATCACCCCAATTCCTTTCATTTATTCTTTTCCACTGCAATTGAGTCTTGTTATGTCCTGTCACATCACCCAACTGTTAGGTATATAAACAAATCGATTGTTACCTTCCCCAGCTAATGGAAGGCATGTTTCCTTGCAACTACTCATACATTTCTGACACATATTCCAAAGATCAAGACATTGTCTCCATTAATTTGAAATCAACCTTACCAAGAATAAAAGTCATGTCATAATCTGCAATCAACTCATAGTCACTAGATGTAATGCTATAATTATCACCTACTTACGATAAAGTACATATCAATTGTCCCAACACATAATGTGTTAGCAAAATTGTCTTAATACAAGAGCATTCTTTCATGCAATCTTATAGACACATATATTCTTAGAATGCAATTAAGCAAACATTCAAACAACATATAACTGACATAATAGACACCAAACACTCAAACACCAAATATATGACATAATCAAACACATAGATCAATGTATCTAAGGGGGGATATCACATGTACACAAGTCAATCCAAATTAGTATGACATGATATCACAAATATATTGACTCATACCTAAATATCAAAACCATAACCATATACACATGCTAATCCATATTAGCATGAAACATATAACATCAAGATCTTAAATTCAATGACCATAATCGTCATGCATATGACCACAATGCATATAACAATAAGTTAATATCGTTCATGACTAACTTATGCATGTACATATCATAACACTGATTAACTAACGTCTCTCTTTCTTGTAATCAAAACAACCATAGATTAACAAACATGTACATAACCCTAACGCTTATAACAATCACTAACCAACATACCTGCATATCCACCATACAAATGTGTATGAAAATATACTCTTATCTTGAGGTCCAGTGTTGAAAACTCACTTTGATGATCTGCATCTCACTCTCTATCTCATCTAGCACATTAACATCATAACAAACAACAACATCATGATCACACAAACTAC
Source organism: Pinus taeda (assembly GCA_000404065.3). Taxonomy (NCBI): domain Eukaryota; kingdom Viridiplantae; phylum Streptophyta; class Pinopsida; order Pinales; family Pinaceae; genus Pinus; species Pinus taeda. The sequence goes on from APFE030746333.1 coordinate 5,835, forward strand.
ATATTGACCTCCATGATGCATGTATGACCTACTATACATGCATAACTATAACCATGAAAATTCATGCATAACAACATATAGACACTAACATGCATAAAAAATTCGTATACAACTGGCATGCATTCATGACCAACACATCCCACTAACAAACTCATCAACTTATACATGAAAGCACAATGGTAACAATGACCATCACCATGCGTACATAACAAGTGCATATACATACTTCATCCATGCATAAAAAACACATTTTCCCCATCCATTCCGAGTGTTCAACCATGCTTTGATACAACTTTGTAACACCCTCCTCCCACATTTACCCAAGTTACCGATCTACCAGGGTAAAAATGTGATGAAGAGATACTATGATATAATTCAACCTCCTAGATCACATTAAGGAAGTCAAATCAACAACCAAAAAATCCCTAATGGATTCCCCATTAGGTGTTATAGGGCCCCAAATGGCTAAACCACCCATTTAGGTGCCCAAACCCTGAATTAAACTTATTTTTTAGTGCCATGATCTCCCAGACACTAGAAAAACAATGCCTAATTGTGAATGAAATGCTCTAGTCACATGCATGATTCTTACAAGGGAGCAACTACAGTGTTTTTCACCCAGTTATGTGTTTGCAACCGCGAGACTTATGCCACTTTTTTAGGATAGGATCCAGGCCTCTACCCAGAACTTAATGGAAATTTCCAGGACCATGAATAACACAAGGACAAATCCTTCCATACAATTCTTAGTAAAGAAATTTACCTAAAAAGGCATATCCATGACACATACTTCATCAAACATACGATGAACATGAAATCTATAGGTCATAAATACACATATGAACATAGGGGTCTCATACTTATCTGAGAATCATCATGAAGGTCTAATGTCCACTTATATTAGTTGAAATAACATCTATTAGGTCATGCATTCAATAACCAATCACATATTCATCAAACATGTCAAGAGCCAATAAACAATATACATCATATAACAAGCATATAAACCAACAATAAACAACATATAAAGCATGGAAACTTAGCCATAATGTTACCATCATAATCAGTACATATGCTTATAGAACACAATAAAAAATACCTCTTATTAACATATGAAAATTCCAACCAAGTGAGGGACTTCCACATACCATCCGACCATAGATTGGACTAAACCAAATCTCGCTTTCAACCAATCACCCTCGCATGATATTCCAAGCATGAATTTGGGATCTCATGGAATAAACCAAGAAGACCAAACCAAGGCTTCTAGAGGCTAAAAAACCTTAGCCCTCAACCATTGATTCCACCACCAGGCTGGACATCACTAACCATCACCAGATCAGTCTCTTCCCAAGCTAGCCAAGGCTTCAGAGCATTTGTTCCAAACAAGGCCTCCAAGACATGTAACTCAACCTACCAAGGGCTCCAAAGTGTTTGTCCAAGGAAGGGTTCTAGGAGCAATAACTCAACCAAGGCTATTATAGGGATTCCAGATCATTTGTCCAACCAAGGCTCGAGGAACTAGTAACTCAACCCACAACCATAAGGAACATGGGACCAACCAGAAAATAAAGAAAAGAAACCTACAACAACATGACTATATAAGAAATGGCAAGGATAGGAAAAAATTCTATCAATCTAGGAAATCCTCAATGTAAATGATAGATCATAACCGAGAAACCACATACATGTGCCATGCATGCCAAAACTAGTAATGAAATCATACATGCAAGTTGGTGTCTGCAATCAAAACCCATTGTTGCTATTTGTCGTGATGTCCTCTTGCACTTTCCTACTCTTCCTTTGCCTTCTTTCTCTAAATTGAGTTTATGCCACACCCCTTGAAGAGTGCTCCAACAAAAATCTAAGTGTCCAATAGTATGAGAGATAGAGTATAAAATGAGAGATCCAAAACTAAATTGACAAAAGCTAACACTGACAAAACCCTCTCAATTGATCCTCAAAAGTCTTGTTTTTAATGAGGCCTTTTCTTTAATTTTCCATTATTTTCCATTATTTTCATAAATAAATGCCAAATAATTCTATTTTTCCTTCCAAAGCATTTTTGTTGACTTTTCCAATTTACTTAGCCGTAATAAACCAAATGAACACACACTAGGATGTTTTTCTCACTATTTAGCTTGGAATACATGTCATGTGAGCTTCGAATTATATTTTTTTTACATGCATTTTTAACCAAGGCTACTACATTGCATAACCTTACTCCTCAACCAACAACCTTGTCTCTTGGCACTCCACAATGTATAGTTTCTTCCTTCGATAACTTTTCATTTCACAATATCAATGCTCAAGCCCAGCCCTTCAGCTCTTTAACTGCGCATTTTTCCTCTCCAGCTAGTCCTTCATTGCGTATTGCGTAGTGTCAGTCCTCAAGCCTCAAACTTGAGCTTGTTGCACAATCTCTTGGAGTATCTCCCTCCAAAAATCTGCATTAGTAAACTTCAAGCCTCAAGCCTCAAGCTTGAGGTGATAATTCCTTCAACTTCGTAATATCCCAACCTTTTCTCCCATTTGAACTATGCATCGGGCAACTTCAAGCCTCAAGATTGACCTCTTGGGTTCCTCAATTGCACATTCACTCAACCTAGGCCTTTAGAACTTTTCACTACATACTCTTAAGCCTCAAGCCTTCATCTTCATTCACTTGAGTTGCTCAATTGCAGAGTTCCTCTACCCAGGCCTTCAGAACTACACATTGCACAGTCTCAAGGTGCAAGCCTCTAACATGAGCTCTTAAGTCCTTAAATTGTGCAATATTTTGACACTTGCCATCTTGAACTATGCATTCTACAATATCAAGCCTTAGTCCTAAATCTTGGCCTCTAGAACTGCACAATCCCTAATTCAGTCACTCAACTAGTCACTAGTTCCCACCCTGACAAGTGATTTTGGGAAGCATCTTGGATTAGTTGTTTATCAGACTAATGTCATTTTATCGTGATAGGATTGTATCTACGAGAGTTGTATTATTTCATGAAAAGATGATGATGAAGTAGATAGATAAGGATGCCATTCTATAAGACACCTAGGCTCTTGAGGAGATAAGATGATAATCATGCAAGAAGATGAAGGTACCGCAAAATATAATAGAAGATCAAAGATAAAGACCACATGAAAACTCCATATTGATTCACAACCCTTTGTAGGGGGCATATAAAAAGAAAATGATATCTTTTATGAAGATGAAGTATCAGATACATCTTTTATCAAAGAAAGCAACAAGAAAGAGTGGTTTGACATTGCCATGTCATTATGGAGTCCATGTCAGCAGTGTCATGCCATTTCATGTCATGAGTCATTATGTGCCACATAATTTTCTTCATTATGTAAATTCAATATCATAAAATGTATTGTAATGTAGAGGTCCAAGAGTCATGCCACGAATATGAAGAGTCATGCAAGAAGTGAAAATTCATAGAGAAACGAAAGGTTCATGAGGGTATTCCAAGAGTCCCAAGGGAGGTGAAGTATCACCCCATTTGATATATATACACTCTCATTGTACATGCAAAGAAATTTTAACCTTAGCTTCTCCCATAAGGCATCAAAGAGTCAAAGTCAATACTTTTAGGGAGCAAGTCATTGCTCCAATGCACCACTATTGGAGCTAGTGATGTTCATTGAATTCTTGTATCTTGGGACTTTTACTTAATACTTGAATCCTAATGGCCATCACGTTTTCATTCATGGATTGTGAATATTTGCAATATTGTTATGTGAATGTTTATGATTCATGTTTTCTTTCACCTGTACTAAATTATTTGAGCTATTTTGGTCATTTAGTGCTTATCTTATTGAAAATGTGTTGTAACGGTTGTAAAAAACATCAAATCTATGTGTACTATTCTACTCAATGTTAGGTGATTATATTTTCGCTTTTGTGCACCTTTACTAGGGTGGTACTATTACCACTCTCTTAGAGGCTCAATTTTCCTACCACTACAATAGAAGAACCTTGATACACCTAGAACTGAACATTCACTAGGAACACTTACTTACTTTTTGGAAAGGGACGTATGTGCTTCTCTATTTTGCTAACAACTTAACGCAAGGAAAATCTATAAGAATATATGGAAGTTGGGCTGATACTCCAAATGGAATTATTATTCTAAATTGTGTGAGGTCTAATTAATACTTCACATCAGGGAGACCCCCTTAGTTGACGAATTTCTAGCACCGTCAGTAAAATGATGCTAGAAGGAGGGCTAGATGACACATTGTTCCCATTGATTTTTCTTTGAATATATTATCCAAAACGGCTCTTTCCCAAATCATAATCCTTGTATTTTTCTAAAGAGATTGATCTCATAATCCATGCATAATTTATTCATAACCTGTCCCAATTTAAGTTTGATGTTGAGGGTGAGTTAACTCTTTGTGAACATTTTCTCCAACTTGTTCGTTTTTTCCTTTCTGATGGAATACATTGAAAAGATGTAATAGCTATATTTCTCACCCTCACATGTGAAGGTCTTCTTAAGAGGTGGTGTCATACATTACTTGTTGCTTCTATTGATTCATTCAACCAACTTGAAAAGGAGCTTCATAAATAATTTTTATAGGCATGATTAATAGGATGTTCTTAAAGGAATTAATAAACTAAGAGTGAAGCCTAATGAATCAATTGAGGACTTCTTTGATAAATTCCTTCACCTTTGTTATGAATTTTTGGGAGAAGACACATATTGGGATTTCTTTAAATAAAAGTTTAAGCATTCGGTCCATATCTCTTTTCACGATGAATCTGAAATCCATAATTTTTGTAATTCAACAACTTTTGTAAATCATGACGCACCTCTAATTTTAGAGGAGGAACGTACTACCCCTTTTGTTCCTTGTCCTCCTCCTCTTCTAGTACCAATGTAGGTTCCTCGTTGCGATAATAATAAAGGTGGGGAAAATCAAAATGAAAATTCTAATCCATATTCTCATCCTCCTTCCACTTTTCATATCTGAGATCAAACGGAGGAAACCCTGGAATTGATCATGAAGCGTATGGTGAAGACTAATTCTCCTACTCCTCAAGATCATTCTAGCATTCTTAACCTTAATCTTGAATCTTGTTCCACTAAAACTATTACTTCTTTAAGGGACATATGTCACCCTCCCTCATCTTCATGCCATGACTATTTGTACCATGATCCACTTGATCAATCCACTCCACAAACTATTTTTTCAAACTCTCTTTGTCACATCTCCTAATTTCTAATTTTTTTTTTTTTTTATACCACTATTTGTAAATCTTATCGTGGCAGTGTAATACTCTACCATTTGTCTTGTGAGCATTTACTTAAATTCATTTCATAAGTTGACCAAGAAATCCCCTCTGTATGTGATGAAGTGATGAAAATAATGGTGTAGCTATGTCTCGTTTTTCATATTATAATATAAAACCATCATAACTATTTTTGACACCAAAGAGCAGGTAATTGTTTGTCCCTGCTGCATATGTGTTCTAGTTATTCTACTCATAGGAGGTTCACTTATGAAAAGGCTATGCGCATATGGAAGTGTATGATAAGTCATACAATGATCTCGATAGTTGGTGAATGCAAACATTTAGGAATTTATACCCTCAGATTATGTTCTAGGTATAAATTCCTTAACCTTTAAATTATGGATGACTAAACTGCACATAAACACCTAAGCCCCATTTTTAGTCTTGAGACAATAATGTGTAAAGGGCAACCATGATACCCAATACATGGGATTGTTTTAAAAGATTTTGGCCATGCCAATATGGTTTAGTTGCATTGGTTGTAACAATACTTAACTTAAAGAGTTATTATGGGTTACCCAAGGTGGGATTTTCAATGAAGTCCTAGGTGGTTTATATTTGACTTCTTTAATACACTAGTTGTATGGTACGGTCCCTCTAGACTTGAAATGAAAGGTGAGAATATTTGGTAGGTAGTTGTATTAATCTTCACATGAACTTCACAGGCCTTACCAACTAGATCCTTATCCAATGGTAAATCATGGTTACTCTTATCCAAAAATTAAGTATTTTCTTGGGATTTCATCCTCAAACATTAGAGAAATTTTGAGGTCTAAAATGGGCCTCCTAAGAAAAATGTAAAAATAAAATAAAATTTATAAGAACCAATAGCATTCAAGATGATGATCTCAACCATGGGGGATGGTTCATCATTGTTGGGGTAAAGAAGTACAAAGATTAAAAAATAATAAAATAATAAAACTACTTTTTGAACTTGTATTTTCAACTTATCTACCTAAGGCTTTACTCAAAATTTAAGGAGTACTCACTAGATGCAATATTTAATTCCTCATCCAAGGATTACCCATGTTGCATAATTTGGATTGGCCTTGGTACACAAAAAATCATGAAAAATTTGATTGCAATCACAAGTTTTCTTGTATTTCACATTTTTCATGTATCAAGGTCTATCAAAAGTATGTAACATTGGTACTCCTTGGATAAGGAATCAAAATTTCCATCCAACAAGTTTTCCCACTTGAAATTTGAGTAAACCCATAGGGAGATAAGTTGAAAATACAAGTTCAAAAATTAGTTTTTTCTTTTTTCCTTCTAAAATTTGATGATGTAATCTAATCTTATTTTACTATTTCCAATTATAGTTTTGTTAGGAGGCCCATTTTAGACCTCAAAATTCCATTAATTCCCTAACCTGATTTACTAAAATGCTTTGTTGAGTTTCTATCTTCCCTTTTCTGTCATTCGATCATTATGACGAGTGAGAGAATTTTTCCATGCGTAATGAGGTTAATGGCACCTATGTTTGTGTCACCGAATGCAGTAACTCTATTCCAATATGAATAACATTCAATCTTCTCTTTCATTTCACTCAGGTATTGAAGATGAGGTTTGACTTATTTCTTTTCTTTCAAATTCTCGTGGAGGCATGGAAATTACGATAGTAATTTGTTTTTTTTTTTTCTTAATAATTCCACTGATCCAGGTGGATGTTGGTGGCCACCCACCTATCGCATTTGGACCCCCACAACTGTCTCTTTCAGTCTTTTTAGTTTCCTTAATTGTAGCACAACTTACAATTTTTAGCAGTTTTTCGGGTCCTGAACTTCCAGAGCCGTTTTGAGGCCCTAAACGACGTTTTTTGGGGAATCCGGGGGCAACATGGGTCCAATGTTGCCCGTTCCAACAATGGTAGTTCTCGGATAGATCTTTCTAACGAGCTATCATATGCGTCAAACGGAGAT
>APFE030746338.1:0-74432 GCA_000404065.3 Pinus taeda
ACCACCTGCTTCAATTTGTTTCTATCTTCCATTAATAAGAAACTTCTTTTACAATGTACTGGTGCAGTCCTTTACCAGTACGCAGGCTTCTACCTGCAGAAGGCTACAACCTTCTTAGCTCTTGTACTAGTCATTCCATTTACTAGTACGTAGTTGCTGACCTACTGAAGGCTCCAACCTTCACTCGTTTTCCAGCTGTTCCTGGAAGGGAGCTACAACCCCCTTGGCTCTTGTACTGGCCAATATGTTTACCAGTACGTAGGTGCTGGCCTACAATCATCCAGGGACCACGTTTCATAAATTTTCATACTGGATCCATAAAACAATCACCATTGGAATACAATCAATCTCTGAATCACCGAATACTGAAACCCTGTCACAGAACACAACCAGAGCCCACAACTCTGCAACAACAACTAGAATCAACAGCAACCTGAAACCCAAGTCTCATAATGTATACGCTACTTTGACGAACCCAAACTGCGTGTATACGCCCTTTTACCAAAGACAACCCGCGTACAGATCTGCAAACTCAACCTCATAACTTTGCAGCTACTTCAGACATCAGAACATACCCAAATCATAACATTCATAAACATGCGTCAATAGATCTAGTCTATCCAAACTCAAACCATATAAAGATAATCATTCCAAGCCTTGAGATCCCAATCCATCATTCATCATCCTTCACATGAGTGCCTCCTTGGTTCAGATCAAGCAAGACATCACCAACCCATAACCAGCATCTGGATCTCACACTTTATCAGATCTCCATCACTTCCTCACACTTGCACACACTCTTGGCCTAATGATCTTCTCCTTATATAGCCTTAGGCCTTGCTCAGTACCATGGTCCAAAACCATAACAAACCAATACCATCAACTTCGAAACTAGGGATCAACACGTTCGTCGAGACGCCATGGTCCAAAACCATAGGCACAACTTCCAAGGAATAACCACCACGGACCAAAGATAAGTTTTCCACATATACGCGCTTTTACTGAAGCAAACCTGCGTGTATACGCGGATTCTCCTTGATAAACCTGCGTATATCTCTTTTTCTACTTTCTGAGTGCCTGATCTGAGATCTGTTACCAGAGAGAGTTGCCATCACCTGTACCAACCTCTGAGCACCTGTACCAACCTCTGAGTGAGTTGCCATCAAGGACAACACTTGAAACATAATGCCAACAATCTCCCCCTTTGGACTTGATGGCAACCACCACACAAAGTCACTCTCCCCCTTTGACATCAAGGGCAAAGGGCGTACCAAGATAATACTGTCCATACTGCTGTCCATACTCCCCCTGAGTATCTGCTGAAGACTCTGAATGAGCTCCCCCTTTGTATATTCCAAGATGTATCAATCCATCCATGCTCCCCCTGAGCAAAAGCACTTCATCCAAAATCATTCATCATATATGATCTGCATCATAAGCATTAGCATCTAAACCTGCAATACCATTCCTTTGATCAACCAACAGGATGTATCATAAGCATCATCACCAAGAAATTCTAACCATAATGCCAACAATGCATTATTTGAAGTATATGCTCCCCCTGAACCTGTGCCATGTCATCATTAAAACAGTGACTGAACCATATCAGACTTCTGTATGCTGCTTTCTTTCAGAACATCATATACGCGATTCTGCAGCATCTAACTCGCGTATATACGCGACTTGTCTTCATGAAATCCGCGTATGCGATTTGGAACACTGATGTTCCACACTTCCAGCTTCCTCTGAATCTGTCATGTCTGTGAACTCTGCTATGCCACATCTTTCTGACTGAACTTCCTTCTTCTTCCATACCTTCAAGCATGTTGATGATTTCTTCTTATCATGAACTTTGTTCCTGCAATATTTTGTTCTATGTCCAAACTTGTTACATGCATAGCACCTTACATGTTTCATATTCCTTCTGTAGCAGTCAGCAGCCTTATGACCATACATATTGCAAGCAAAGAAATATCCATAAAAATACCTTGATTGAGATGACCTTTCTGCATAATGATCTTGAACCCTTCTTCTTCTACATCTAGCTGCAACATGTCCAAGATTATGACATACATAACATTCAACATTATACATAGGAGGAGTAAAGAATTTTCTTTGAGGAATCTCTTTCCTTGGTTGATGATGAGATGGATCTTTCATTTCTTCGTTGACCACTTTAGATTTCTCTTTAGAGTTCCTTGCTTCACCTTGTGAACTAGATTCACCTTCAACCGATACATGGAAACCAAGACCAGTTTTTATAGCAGGAGACCTTTGACTACTAAGAATATCATCCAAGATTTTAGAGCTATCTTGAAATCATAAAAGATTGTCCTTTTCTTCTATTTTACCTTTCAAGATATTTACCTCAACTTGATGTTGCTCTTCCTTTTCAAGGGATTGCCTTTTCAAATCTTCTTCAGCTTTTCTTCCTTCTTCCATTTGTTCCTTTAGATTGAGAATCTCCTTTGCTTGTTCTTCATTTACATTCTGCATCATTTGATAAACTCTGAAGGCACATTCTAGTTGTACTTTTAAGCTGATGATTTCTTCTTTGAGAGCACTCTCCCTTTTGCTAGGTAGGTCTATGACTTCCTCTGATGCTTCATTTGCTTGTCCATCTTCAATCTGAGGTGATTCAGAATCTGAATACTTACTTTCATTCCCCGGCAGGGTGTCATTGTTCCTTTGAGCTGTCTTCTTCTTTTGACGTGCTTTCTTTCCCATTGTTCTACGGATCTCCTTCAAGCGATCAAGCTTCTACCAAAGGACCTGCTCTGATACCAATTGTTGGAAATAATACTGAGAGGGGGGGTGAATCAGTATTATCAGATCAGATAAAAACTTTTTCTTTTTCATACTCAGATTCATATACGCGACTTCGGTTAAGGATATCCGCGTATATACGCGACTGTGATAAAGGCAAAGCGTATACCCAGAGATCTTATAATTCAGTTAACTTATCTTCAGTAAATTCATCAGAACATTATTAACCATATTACCAATAATCAGGTGCAGTAAACAGAACAGATCATCACACATAAAGAGCACACATGAACACCATGATATAAGGTGGAAACCCAATGTGGGTGAAAACCACCTGCTGCAATTTGTTTCTATCTTCCATTAATAAGAAACTTCTTTTACAATGTACTGGTGCAGTCCTTTACCAGTACGCAGGCTTCTACCTGCAGAAGGCTACAACCTTCTTAGCTCTTGTACTAGTCATTCCATTTACTAGTACGTAGGTGCTGACCTACTGAAGGCTCCAACCTTCACTCGTTTTCCAGCTGCTCCTGGAAGGGAGCTACAACCCCCTTGGCTCTTGTACTGGTCAATATGTTTACCAGTACGTAGGTGCCGGCCTACAGTCATCCAGGGACCACGTTTCATAAATTTTCATACTGGATTCATAAAACAATCACCATTGCAATACAATCAATCTCTGAATCACCGAATACTGAAACCCTGTCACAGAACACAACCAGAGCCCACAACTCTGCAACAACAACTAGAATCAACAGCAACCTGAAACCCAAGTCTCATAATGTATACGCTACTTTGACGAACCCAAACTACGTGTATACGCCCTTTTACCAAAGACAACCTGCGTACAGATCTGCAAACTCAGCCTCATAACTTTGCAGCTACTTCAGACATCAGAACATACCCAAATCATAACATTCATAAACATGCGTCAATATATCTAGTCTATCCAAACTCAAACCATATAAAGATAATCATTCCAAGCCTTGAGATCCCAATCCATCATTCATCATCCTTCACATGAGTGCCTCCTTGGTTCAGATCAAGCAAGACATCACCAACCCATAACCAGCATCTGGATCTCCCACTTTATCAGATCTCCATCACACCTCACTTGCACAATCTTGGCCTAATGATCTTCTCCTTATATAGCCTTAGGCCTTGTTCAATACCATGGTCCAAAACCATAACAAACCAATACCATCAACTTCGAAACTAGGGATCAACACGTTCGTCGAGACGCCATGGTCCAAAACCATAGGCACAACTTCCAAGGAATAACCGCCACGGACCAAAGATAAGTTTTCCACATATACGCGCTTTTACTGAAGCAAACCTGCGTGTATACGCGGGTTCTCTTTGATAAACCTGCGTATATCTCTTTTTCTACTTTCTGAGTGCCTGATCTGAGATCTGTTACCAGAGAGGGTTTCCATCACTTGTACCAACCTCTGAGCACCTGTACCAACCTCTGAGTGAGTTGCCATCAAGGACAACACTTGAAACATAATGCCAACAACTAATACGTGAGATGTCCTTTATTCCTCTTCACCAAAGGTGGAACCTTTGTCTTCTTAACTAATGTCTAGATTTGCTATCACTATTAAGGTAGGTATATCTTCATTACAACTTGATGAGCAACTCTTACTTTCACTAGTACTTGCAGTTGAGAAATTTGATGATAAATAGTCTATTGTTTTACAATAACAACAAAACAACAACTTAATTGCAGATTACATATTCTTTGGGTGTTGATCATTAACTTGGCCTATTAATACAACAGAATCATCATATGATTCATGATCTTCAATGCTCTTTGAATCTTTGATTGCTTCATCCTCCATGGAAAACCTCTTGACACCACATGGAACTTGCATGTCTACTTCATAGATGGAATGCAATTTGTCAAATATCTCCTAGGTAGTTTTAAAACATATTACTTTTTCAATATCTGACTACAACCCTCTCATGATTTCCTTCCTCGCTTGTCTATCAAACTTACCATTTATTACGCCATACTCCACCAATGGCGATACATCTAGATCAACATCTTGCAAGAAGATTCTCATCCTTACCTTCCAAGTTGTATAATTTGAGCCATTAAAAATGGAACTCCAACTGAGGTAATCCAGTGTTGTTTTTCCATGATCCCTGATCTTCCTTCTAGATATTAAACTGATACTGAAGGACACTATCTCTGGTACCAATTGTTAGAAACAATGGAAACTATGACAATACTGGCGGGGGGGTGAATTAGTAGTGTGGCCAAGATATACAGTTCTTCACAAATTTCACTTTTTAATCACTTCAACAATTATTCATGGATCAACAACACAACTCAATTATGTAGAACATAACATCATAAACATCAAGCACATGAGCTACATATACACAAGATGCTAATCTTATTTTTATTACAAACTTCAACTTGATTACATCATGGCCCTACAAGCTACCATGTGTAGGTTTATCAGTTGCTACTACTAGTAACTTCAATCCTACTTATTTAAGCTACCACTGAAATGGAATGTTGCCCTGCTTATTTACTAGTACTCACTGGAAGGGACTCTTGCCTTGCTCATTTATCAGTCTCTGCTGAAAGGGACTGCTACCCCTAACTATTTTTTAACACACACTAGAAGGAGCTGCTACCCCTGATCTGCAAGCTACCACTTGTTGGTCTTGTTGATCCATCCTTCATCCCTTTCTGCACTAGAACCAATAGACCTCTTAACTCATAAGAAAACAAATTTTTCCACTACAACTACTCAGCAAAGCCACCCTAAACATCTTCAGTAATCTTGGGCTACTGATACAACCACCAATAAGACTGCCAAGCTCTACTCACCATTATGCTACACCAACAACTCTGTTGCTTTCTCATAATTTGTTGCTCTCTAATGAAACACCCCAAAAACATTTTTCTTCTCTCACCATCCTGCTACAGACACTCATGCAACCACCCAACTCCAACAACTCTCTGTTTCTCTTGCTTAAGCAACCCCCATTTTTGCAGTACCCTATTTCTCTCTCTAACGCACCACCAATCCTTTGTTGCTATTCACAGTTTTACTGCACACCCTAACAACTCTCACCCATAACCTACCAGTAGCCACCTACTGCTACTAAGCTCTCATACATCTCTCTATTTCTCAGGCTCCACTTTATATATTTTTGCATTGATATTTTTTAATTGATATTTAGTTAAATTGTTCTTCAAATTTGCTGCATAAGTTAATATTTTTGCCTTTGCCTTGTTGATTTCAGTCCACTGACTATGTTCACCGATTTTCAATCTACGATCCACAGTTCTGGCCTCAATTTTTGAGTTAAACTATTATTTTCCTCAATTCTGGCTTTGTTACCAGATTTATCTAGACTTGTCGTATTTTTAACTACTGTTAAATTTGGTTTAACTGCCAAATATACTACCAAACTAGCAATTTCGTTGAATTTGAGCTTAAGTCCGTTTTCACTGCTGCTTACCTATTCTTCTACTAAATCTGCCACCTAAACAAGTAGTCTCATAAAAAACAAGTTGTTGATTATTCATGCCAAAGCCAAAAGGATTTGTTGAATATTGCTACCAACTGTTCTTTTCTGCATGTTCTTCTAATCATGTCACTGCCATGAAATTGGTTGTGCTGCCATTTTTTTTCCCCTAGGCCTTTTTCTTCCAATTCTCTCGAGTTTGGCCTTTAGGGTCTTTTGCTGACACCTTTCCTGTTATCCACCATAAGACCGGGTCACGACAACCATTGCCTTAGGCCCTAGGCACTAAGCCCTTTTAATTCCTAAAGGAGGCTTTTTTCCTTTTTTAATGGCTCCACATCGTTGGTCATGTTTTTAGGTGAAATGACCACCCATCAACCCAAAGAAGGAAGCTCCCTATTTGATAGCCCTTTTGTTTATTATGTGTTGCACCCCTTTCTTTCTACGCAGAACAATCTAAGGAGCTAGTGCTTAGACGCTCCTAGAGCCTCTGCGACTCTTTTCTCTATGGCCCAAATCTTGTTTCTATGTGAAACAAGCCGAGGGTAGTGTTCAGGCGCTAAGCTCGAAACACCCTTATCCACGCACTTCCCTCTCGTGAATGTTAACAAACTCATCGAGGTCTGCCTTCCAGGTTGACATGTCCTGTGGGAACTACTCGACACGCTCCACATTGGCTGTCATTGTTGACTGTTGGTGCCGACATATCCCAGTGCTCGTTCTCCTGACAGTTTCATTTTTATGACCTTCATACCTCCCTCGGGGTCGATATGTGGGTCAATGTGTTCAACGGAGACTACTTGGTGATCTGTGATTGGTTGTCTCCTTGTCAATGTGCCAACCTGTCCCAGCAACTGCTACCCGACGCTACCTTTCTGTGCACCAAAATAAACCATCAAGCTCCATCCAATGGGATGAGCTAGCCGGTAGGGTCCACTTGACGCATTTTTCATTGGCTGTTGCTTTGTCCCTTGCCATCGTATCTTGACAAAATTCTCCTAGCACTTTCCCTTTGCGCCTTTTCATTAACCACTGAGGTCATACCTTCGGGATAACGTCACTCCTACCACATGTCAACTTGTGAGTGGTGACATGTGTCACACAGAAAAGGGTCCTTCGGGTGGCAAAAAATGATGAATCCTCCTACCACATGTCCGCGCTAACATCATCCTTTCACATTATCCATGTCCAATCAATTTTTTCCACCTTGTTTCTGTTAGAGGAGAGAGAAAGGGTCCTCGAGGCCTTGTTTTGCGACCATTTTCTTTTATAAAATTTTGAAAGGCAAAAACCACTAGATTCAAAAACCATCTTTGACATGACTTCTAAATGGATTGTGGTTTTAGGAGGGGTGCCCCTAGGGTGGATCTACGTTGTTGATCTACGCAATCAACTGTGCGGGAAACCACTTTATGTGACCACAATGCTTGTTTAAAGGCCTATCACCGCTGCCGTCGGAAAGCCAGCACGAGGCCCGATGACTAGTCCTTGTATTCTTCTACTAGGTCGACGTTGGCCTTTCCCTTTGTGTGCCAATTGTTGCTCTGGGATGAACCTGTCGGCCTACCACTACTAGGTGGGCTCCACCCGCTTAATGTGTTATGGTGCTTTGGCCTGTGCACCAAAAAAATGTCGTCGTGGTATATCATTAGGTGGGTTCCACTTGCCCAATAAAAAACATTTCTATTGCTATGTTGTCATCCACGTTTGCCGAGACTCCACCTTTTGGTTGCTCTGCTAAGGTCAACTGTCGTGTTTGGCTGTTCTACCAACTTTGGCTATGCGCTAAAGGATCCTCCATTCTCCTTTAACCTTGTTATTTTACTTTGGGTTCATAGAGCTTTGGCTTGCTCTATCTTTCAATCCAGGAGGTCATTTTAGGGCTTCCAAATACCACTGGAAAGCTCCTTAAAGATCTATCCAACTTGATGGGTTACACCTGCATTTGAGATGATATGGTGCTAAAAATCTAGCTCTAAAGTATCTATACTATTTCTTTGCCACCAATGATTACCATGCTTTCCTCTGCCTTTGCTTTTCCCTTGCCACCTCTACTCTTTCAATTTCCATAAATCTTTACCTTGACCACTAATGAAAAAATATTTACCAATGCAATTTTCTTTACCAATCTTTGCCATTTCCTTTGCCTTTACCTTTGCCATTAATGACAACATATATCCAACAAAGGGAGGACCTGTTTAGAAGGGTAAGGAAAGGAACTGTTGAGAGCACCCCAAGTTAAGGAGTTTCGTCTCCAAATTTACTAAAGAAAGCCTCAAGCAACGTGTATAATCCTAATGAGGCATCCATCGTTGACTCACCATTGAATGTGATGGAATTAACAGGATTGCAGTGGGATGGCTTATACGTGAGAATAGTATTATAACCCATTACTTGCCTTGGTATATCTCTTGAAGTGCTTGTTCGCATAGGTGGCCCACTATGCCAATGAATGTAGAGAAGGCATGTCGAGTGGCACCTTGCAATGAAAATTTTGTTATACATCGCTTAGTTGTTATCCAGGGGTATGTTGTCATGCCCTACCAAGTTGTGGGCAGGTGGAGGCGATGCTAACATGCTCCCCTCCTACCCCTCCTTTTGCCACTTTAGTCACCCCATTTAAAAGATTTGTTTGAGATTTTTATTTATATAGATTTTTTTTTTTTTAATTAGAAATGATAATATTAACATGAAGAAATTATTTATGAATACAACTAATCATCATCTATTCAAAATCCCATAGACTATTTATAAAAAATATTAGTTAAAAATAATCTTTATTTTTAATTTATATTTTTTTAAAATACAGATTTTGATTTCTTAATGAGTGTGTACATTTTATATATATAAGTATATATATTGTTTTATTTTATGTATATTAATTATAATCTAAAAAACTCCTGTGCATTAACTATATCTGGCCATTGTGCATTATGCATTAACTGTAAATGATCTACTTAAATCCAACTATGACCAGATACAATCCCTGCCCTGTGCATTAACTACTGCCGCACAACAAACTGAATAAACCAAAGCTACATTATTTGCCATTCACTACTTTCCACAATCTTGCGATGTAACGCTCGTTAACCTCCGCAATGATGAGACTCGTACTCGAAACGGATCTGCGCCTCAACCGTTTTAACGCTACTGTGACTTCGCCATCACTGCCAAAAGGCCCCCTGGTGCGGCGGTGCTTGGCGGAGGTAAAAAATTCTAAAATCCTTCCGAACGAAATACGGCGAGCGGCGGGCCTTCCACATTTATATTTCACGTTCTAGGCAGTGACTAATCCGATGAGACAATGAATAAACTTTTGTTTAAAAATGGGTGTCCTTGGTCAGTATCGTGCAATGCCATGATCTATCCGGGTGTTCAGGGCCGGTACACCATTAATCTCTCGGCTCTCTGAACTGTCACGTGCGAACACAGAGCTTTCGAATTATTCGCACGTGTGGAAAATTTGATTGGGCAGCCTGCGTACTCGTTCCAACTTCGAGGTTTCCTATTTCACATGATATTATTTTAGCGAAAAGCTGGTCTGCCCATTGCATTTGCCACGCTCTGCCTGACATTTCAACGATATATCCATTGCATAATATTAGTGGGTAAGATTGATGTAAGTTTATCTTGTACTTTAGGTTTTCCTTGCATTTAACTATGGGTTAAGAGGAATAACTTATGTGAAGTGATTTTTAAGATATGTTTAGTTAAGCTTGATCACGAGCTTAATTTAGATAAATTGGATAAGTTTGATTACTAGAGTTTTGTTTAGTTAAGAAGTTATGAAGGTTGGTAGTATGATAAATTTTTTGAAAATTAGATTGTATGTGAGTATGAGATGGGCAATCTAAGAGAAAGTGTTTTTCATCTTTAACCATCTTAAGATCACATAAGTGACAAGCTCTTTCATTCCATGGTGTTTGGGGAATTGACCAAGAAGCTCATGAGAATTATTTCTAATCCTGGCAATTTTCATTTTCTTTTTATGGCTAGTCAAAATAGAGAGATAATTTTGGTTTTCAAGGTTGGGGTTCATCACC
This sequence comes from Pinus taeda, assembly GCA_000404065.3. Classification (NCBI taxonomy): domain Eukaryota; kingdom Viridiplantae; phylum Streptophyta; class Pinopsida; order Pinales; family Pinaceae; genus Pinus; species Pinus taeda. The sequence goes on from APFE030746338.1 coordinate 10,302, forward strand.
TCATAATATAATAGTTTATTTTTTTCCCCTCTAGCTCTTTATTTCTCCACAATTTCTCCTTAAATTTGGAAGTAATAATATTTTTAATATTATTGAGATTCTACAAGATGATGTCCTCCTTTATTCTCTAATGGTCTAACCAAGACTAGGCATCCTTATGCTGCCCTTGCTTGAGCCAAAGTTAAAGGTTTTGGTTAGAGTTAGAATCAATTTGATGTCCTCCTTTATTCTTTAATGGTCTAACCAAGACTGGGCATCCTTATGCCACCCTCGCTTGAGCCGAAGTTAAAGGTTTTGGCTAGAGTTAGAATCAATTTTAGGAAACCTCTTCGCATCCATGTTGTATAACTCCATCTTATAAATAAGACACCTAGTCATAGCCATGCCTTCAATGAGGGAAAGGCTTGCTTCAATCAAGAGGATAGGGTAGGGAATATTTCCTTTAATCTTGAGGTTGTAGGTTATAAATGTCTTTTGGATGCACTATTTGGTTTTCCTCCATGATTGTATGGACATACTACAACCCCAAACCTGACATATAAAATAACAGGAGTGATGAGAGTCTCAAAAACATATTTTTATTTTTTATTTATTTATTTTTATCCTAAATCCAAAGATCTATAGAGTTACAATTGTTTTCAAACCCATAGCAATATTTCCAACTTCTATTTATCCTTTTCTCAATCCTATAACTCCAATTGAGGTTATGATGGATGTTGACTCCTAGAGATTTTGTATGAAGGAACTTCCTCCAGGGAGCTATTATCATAAATTAAAGTATTATAGGTGATTTTTTTGAATTTATCTATCATGATTTTAGTTTTGTCGATATTTCAGTCATATCCATCTTGAAGTAGAAATCTTGGAGGATTATGAGTTTTTTGATAAGATCATAATGGCTCATTTCCAAAAGAAAAATATCGCTAGCATAAAGGAGAAGAGTTCTAACCATATCAATGAGTGTGGGGCCAACACAACGTGCATCTTCCAAACACTATTTTAGCCTATCAATATATCTTCTAAAAAGGATAGGGGATAAGGGACATCCTTGCTTAACTCTAATATTGCATTTAATTTCTTCCAACTGACCCTTAATGGTTTTCAGCTTGGCAATATCATTCTCATACAACCTTGTGACAACAACCCTCAACTCGAGAGGAACCATTATCTCCTCTAGCATATTCCATATCTTTGTTCTAGGAATATTGTCTAAAACTCTTCTAAAGCCAACAAAACAACAAAAGTTAATAGTTTATTATTGTGGAATTCTTTTGCAATTATCCTAAGAAGAACAAGATATTCCATGGTTGAATGATATTTCCTAAACTCAACTTGGCCTTTAACTCTTTTACCATGGCTTTCAAGCTAAAGACTAATCTTCTTTTACAAAATATGCATGTATAGCTTGTCTAAAGCGTGGTTAATCATAATAGTCCAGTAATAAGAGTGAGGGAATGTTTTTACCCCCACTCCTCAAGATAGGAACAATAAGGCTCTACGTCCAAGGCTTAGGAAAGCCTTGCTTCATTACTAAATTGAAGAGCTCGTGTATGTGTAGGATGAGGATAATTCACCAATCAATTTTAAAAATTTCATCCTGGTTTTAATGACCTTAGCTTTCCCATTAGCAAACTGCTCAACCCCAAACTAAATGTCTTCCAAATAAAAGCTATCTTCCTCTACACGGGAATTCAAAATGGTGTCGACACTGTTAGGAGATTCACACACACACACACACACCACTTGTCAACTCCATATTGAATATCCAAAGAATTACACATTTTTTGTAGTGAACAACATGCATTGAATTAATTAAGTCGATAGGCTTTTTATGGTGAGGTTCTTCCTCACAACACTATAGCAGATTTGTTGGCCTCTGAATATTTGCTTTGCTAACGCGCTATTGGTCGACTCTTGTGCATTTTTACGAACTCCGGAAATTGTCCCTTCTTATTTTCATGATAGGACAAAACAAACATGAGCACTCAAATCATGCAAGCGGGAAGGAAACTATGATGACTTACTGTCTGTATCGTCTTCATCATCAAACAAAGGAAAATCCAACCAGGTTTCCGGATGCATTGAACTACTCCTCGCAAATGTCAAAATCTTGTTCGTAATTCCAACGATGGACTTGAAAATCTCTTCTTCCTCGGTTCATGGTGTTCGTTCAGAAATATCATGGTTCAAAAGGTGTAGTCAGGAGTTGTTGGCAATCTATAAGGGGCCACTATTCAATACATATCGTTTTTTCTGCTTTGCAAATTTGTACAAGTGAAGATTGTTATGTAGAAGTTATATTGTGAAGGGTGCGGCCACCATGTCTCATATGGCTCCACTGGTAAGAAAGCCCTTGTTCTTCCCTGCCTCTTTGGGTTCCGCTGCAAAATTTAAAAGTTTTAGAAATGAGAGGGAGCAGATTGAAAACTTTGTGGCAACATGAATCTTAGGTACACAATTTTCTGTGTTTATACTTCTTTTTTTTTAATCTCAGTTTGTAGATGAGAATCATCTCAAAATCTTTCTTATAGTGGAAATGTGGAAATTGTAACCCCCAAGGGAATTTTTGGGGGCTTAGAGCCCAGATTTTGGTCAAAGATTGTAATTCCGATGTAAAGACTCCACATTTTATGGGCGCAGAGCACGTAGTTTGTAAAAGAGTCATAGGGTTGTCCGCCCTTAATTTTTTTATTGTAATGTCAGCTGTAGAGATCTACCCATGGTCCACGAAACATGGGATTGTATAAATAGAGCGAGGCTCTAATTAGTTAAGACATCTAACCTAAGGATAATGGAAGAATCAATGATGTATGCGAGATAAATCAGAGGAGATAAGTCTAGTTTTGGGTCGTAGAGTAGGAGAAGGCTCTACAGATGAGTGCGCAGAGGCCTAGTAGTCCGCAGTTGAGTGCACGGACCCCTGCAGCTGAGTGCACAGGGTGAGTCGAGTCTGTAACAATTGGAAGTATTAATAAAGAGAAGTTTCCTATCATTTCTGCGTATTTATTACCTATTTTATGCATCTGTTACATTGGATATAACTTTCACTTTTAATGTTATATGATGTGTGAATGTGTATAACTGTGTTGATTAAGTGAATGCAAGATAAAATAACTGTTTATGTGAAGATAAGTAAGATACGCGGTGTAGTTTGGGGAAATACATAGGTCGCTTCCATAGCAGTGTGAAAGCATCTCAGCCCCTAGTTAGGGCTGCACAAAAGACAATTATAACAGATCGCAAAGGTATTGAAGGTTAGAGCAGTTCACGAAATGACCTGCGTGAAGGCACACATAGTTGGACTAAACCGACATCACAAACATCTCAAGGGTGCAGAAATTTGGTTCCAACATCCCCCCATACTGCTTCGAGTGAGACTTCAGTCCACGCTCCGTGGTTGATGCCGAAAGGGCCAGTAGTGTAGGGATTTGTTTTGGCTAAATAACTCTGAACCTGGGTCAATCCCCTATAATTCAACAAATGGTTTTGTTGTCAGGACCAAAATCTGCATAGATATGTCTGATGTCGTATCATTGGAATCGAACTAAGAAAGAAATTGAAGGCTGGTTGGACAAAAGAATTCCTGATTTTGTGGCGCAAGAGAACAGGAACCCGCGACTGGTAAAAGAAGAGTTGTTAGACTGCTACCTATACACGGAGATCCATGAAATATTCTTCGCGTCCTTCCCTACTAAGCTATACGAGTGGATCGCAAAGCTAGCCGATAGCCAAGGAAGGTGGAAGCTTGACGGTCCTATTGTGTGGACCCTAGAGTTAGTGCGAAGGTTGGAAGCATCGGAGGATAAGATCGTGCACGTCATTGATCATTGGCTCAATCGTATTATAGGAGGATTCGTTACTAAGTTTGCGATTTACACCTCAGTTAGCTACATCGAGGCAGAGCAACGCTTTCACAAAGGACCACGAGGTAAGTACGTAAAGTCTTTGAATACTTGGATTAAAATGCTATTGTGCGAAAAGAGGGTTATGTAGTTACCTTGATGTTTAGGGCTACGCGAAGTGGAAAAGCTTACAAGAACGAAGGAAATAAAGGACCAGAAACTAGCCCCTTGATTTCACCTCCACGAGGGGATGAGGAAGAGCTCGCTAAGGTCTCACTACGAAGTGTGATCCACCTGATAAGACAAAGAATTCCGCGTATACCACCTCCATCCACACTACCACCAACCTCACCACCATCACCTCTATCTTCATCCATACCCACTCCACCACCACTACGATTTAATATGGCAAGCACATTGAAGTTGCCTATGTTCAAAGGCTTGGGAAATGAGGATCCAGACCAATTCTAGTTTGTGGTAAGGGCTGTATAGGAAGCACAAGGAATTATAGATGACAATATAAAGAAAGTGACACCGGCTAGTGCCCTGCAGGACCGCACGTTGACATGGTATATTAAGCACTCCAATGATAATCCAAATGCGGGGATCATGGATATCCAAGCAGTGCTAAATAGAGAATTTAGCAGGCCGAAGTCTAAAGCACAGTCGATCATTGGATTCAAAGAGATCACGATGATACTAGGTGAGACTCCTTGGGAGCTACATTAGAGGCTGAAATGTACGATTCATGAAGCTAATATGAATCTAACAGATGGACATCATCACAAGTGGTTTGTAGCTTCGCTAATGCTACATTTAAGGAGTGCGCTATCACAACAGAAGATAACAACTCAAGCAGAAGCCTTGGATATTTCCATGAGGCTACATGAGACCCTGATGCAGGATCCTAACTTAGGAGTTCAGCAGATCCACATGTGGCTGAAGAATTTATGCCTCAAGATGCAGAGTTTGAAATAGGATAGGACAGCTCGACTAGAAGTGCACGAAGAGGTATGGTGCATAAAATGCAAGGGTCAAGGTCATGACAAGGACCATTACCTGGTTTTCACAAATTACCTCGGAGGAGGAGGACTAATGCCCTTAAGGTCAGAAGTGCAAGCAGGACCTGGCACGACGCTTGCTTTGTGGTGTGCGATTTGTCAAATATTAGGAAAACATGCCACGGACAATTGTCACTTGTTATAGAAGTATATGCAAAATTCTCAATAGTTGTTCTGCAACTTTTGTAGGTTAGTGGGACATGATGAACGCACTTGCAGAAGCTATGAGTTGATGATGGATAAAACTCCCACCTACAGAGTTCAGGGCAAAACACGACACCTTTACCAAAATGCAGGAATGGTGTGAACAGGATTTCAGGGGCGTAGACGAGGTCGAGGCAGAGGAGGACCTAGAAGAGGTCGCGGATAGTTGATATGCTACAGTTACGGAGGGCCATGACATTATACCCATGATTGCATGAATCTAACATGCCTATCGTGTTTGTATTGCACCTTGTTTGATCATGAGACAAAAGATTGTCCTACACTAATAGCTAGGATATGCGACAAAGGAGTGATACCACCTCCCCCAACTCAGAACCTGCAAATGATGAGGTCTGAGCTGCACGAGGAAGATCCGAATGTGAACATTGTGCTTTGAAGTGGAATCATGACAGGAGATGACAAAGGCAAACAGCGAGAAGATAGTACTTGGGTTCGCAAGGCTCTAGTGAAAGAAGTGGAGTTTGATTTGGAGTGCACTTGAGAAACCTTCGTGGAAGCTAAGAAGAGCTTCGATGATTCCTCCACTTCATGAAGAAAAGATAAACCGGAGCTGGAGATGTACCCATCTATGCTCACAACATTCCTGGAAACATGTATGAAGTTACTGCATGATAGTAAGGCGGTGAAAGGGTTATAGGAACTCATCAACAGATGTGCTGGGACTGCTCCAGGAGAACCGTGCGTAGTCCGGAAGATCAGAAAGCATAAGATAAGAATGGGAAGAGAGATGAGACTAATTGCACATATCAGAGAATATGAGATGGACCAAGTAATTATGGATCTGGGATCAGATGCAAATGTTCTGTCGAAGCAGACATGGGAGTGAATGGGGCAATCTACGCTACAGTTGTCTCCAATTCAGCTGAGGATGGCGAACCAACAAAAAATAATACCCATGGGGCGATTGCAGGGATTAACTGTGGATATTGAGGGAGCGAGCGTGCTAGCGGATTTTGAAGTGATAGAGATTGTTGATGATAGCAACCCCTACCCTGTGCTCTTAGGAATTGACTGGGGCACTGACATGAACGGGGTAATCAATCTGAAGAAGCACAAAATGATTTATGAAAAGAAGTCACTGCACGTAATTGTACCTCTAGACCCTGCTGAAGGATCGCGCTATATGGAGCCGGTGCGCGACTATGAAAGTGATGATGATTTGGATTGCATTTATAAGATAACAACGTGAGACCAGGATTGGGTGAATCCCACCACAGATGGGCGGATTGTATGAGAGCACGAAAGCTCTTGTACTTCGGATTCAGATGAGTAAATAGAGCAATGGTAGAATAGGTTACATGAGGTAACTACACTAAATTATAATATGATGACAAGGTTGTTGCATTGTGTGTCAACAAAATTAAGAGATCTTCCTACTTATGATGGTCTAAATGAGGTAGGTACCTTCTTGGATGCATTTAAAAGGGAGGTGTCGGAAAAAGCAATGCTTCCAGGCCTTGGACTGGGTATTGCGTGCTACGCTCGTGAGATGGTGGGGTACGCACAAAGGAAGCCTTAATGATTGGTGCGAATGTAGCAGAATGATGTGCACATGATTTGGGAAGCCTAAGGTGCGACTAACAAACAATTATGATGGGCAGGATGCTCCGTGCATGCATTTGGCCAAGTGGACGCATGCCTATGGAGAAAAGCCACAACCTAAGTGGGTGCACTTGTTCTGTCATACCCTAGATGTTATACCAATGAACTGATATATAGAAACAGAGCTCTGCCATGGGACAAGTGAATGGGGTATCCTGCGCGAAGGGTTCGTGATGACCTTCAGTTTTGAGGATGGGTGGGATAGTATTGATGAAGCGCTACAAGAGGTAAAAGTAGCCATCTTTAGGATACCACAAGAGTCGGTAGAATTGATTCAACTTGAATGGGCTACTTAGTTGAGTCAAGCGCTGGAATGCTATAATGTAACTATTGAGGAGGAGGATGAGGATCCATGGAATATTAACATTCCAAAAATAGAAGGCCACTGCGAGGTTCACGGACCACAAATTGAGAACCCTGATATAACTGTGTCGGTGAATCTAAGTAGGTAAACATTGGTATGGAGGTAGAACCTAAATTCGCAAAGATCAGAGACTACTGGGATGACGCGACGGTGGATAAGGTCGCTGAGTTACTCCAAGAATATCAGAACTTGTTCCCGACCAAGTTTACGAATTTGAAAGGAATAGTTAAATATTTAGGAGTAATGAAGATCACGTTAAAGCTCGACGCGAAGCCAGTTAAGCAGAGGCCTTATCGCTTAAAGTCGAAATACAAGGAGAAGGTTCGTATAGAACTAGACAAAATTCTCATAGCAGGAATCATTGAGACTGTGGAAGAATCCGATTAGGTAAGCCTAATGGTGGTACAAGAGAAGAAGCAAAAAGATAAGGATACTTGTCGATCTTAGAAAATTTAATGACGCTTGTGTGCATGATCCATTCCCAACTCCTTTCACGGATGAAGTGTTGGACAATGTAGGAGGTTAGGAAGCATATTATTTCACTGATGGGTTCTCGAGGTACCACCAGATCAATATCGCGCCAGAGGATAGGAGCAAGACAACCTTCGCAACTGAGTGGGATTTCTTTCAATATACTTTCATGCTGTTTGGATTGAAGAATGCCCATGCTATCTTTTCACGCGTGGTTGTTGCGGAATTCAGGGAATATATTCGTAAGTTCTTGGAGGTCTATTTTAATGAGTAGACTGCATTTGGGTTGGTTAGGTGCCATGTAGCGAACTTGCGCTTGATGTTGGATACCTACCGAATATACCAAATTGCGCTCAACCTCAAGAATTGTTTGTTCCTCATTCCTTTTGGGAACCTATTGGGGCATGTGGTTTGTAAACAAGGGCTGATGGTAGACCCTGCGAAGATTGAGATGATTTTGAACTTGTAAGCACCGAGAAGTGTGAAATAGTTGCGTGTCACTCTGGGACATACTGGATATCACAAAAAGTTTATCAAAGGTTATGTCTAGATCACCGCGCCAATGGAAAAATTGTTGAAGAAGGATGTCGCATTTTGTTGGAACGATGACTGTAAGAAAAGCCTAGATATATTGAAAGAAAAGATGGTTACTACACCGATTCTAGTCTTTCCGAATTGGAAGAAAGATTTCCATGTACATGTCAATGCGTCGTGTATAGCACTGGGGGTAGTACCGACGTAGGATGGTGGAGAAGGATCGGATCACCCTATCACGTTCGCAAGCCGCATATTATCCAAAGCCGAGAAGAACTATTCCACCACTGAGTGTGAGGGACTAGCTATGGTATATGTGCTCCAGAAGTATCAACACTACTTGCTAGGGGGCCAGTTTAAGATCTATACAGATCACTCCATGCTAAAGTACCTGGTCAATAAGCCTGTGTTTGGGGGGCACATTTGCAGATGGCTTTTATTATTCCAAGAATATGATTTTGAAGTTGTTGTGAAGCCTAGATGATTAAATGTGGGACCAGATCACCTATCGCGCATTGATACTGGGAAGGAACCTACTAATTTGGAGGAAGGATTACCCGACGTACAACTCTTTACTGTGTGCATAGCAGATGGACATTTTGAAGATATAATTCACCTTTTAAAAACTGGAACTACACTAGAAGGATACTCTGTCCCGCAGAAGAAGGAATTAGTGGTGCGCACGGTAGATTTCTCTGTCATTTTGGGGAATCTATATAAGATGGGGAATGATGAGATATTGTGAAGGTATGTACCTGAGTTTAAATGAAGCAGCATCCATGTGGATGATCATGGGGGTGTTGTGGGAGGACATTATGCAGGGAGAGCAACTGTGCAGAAGATTCTCCGCGCAGGGTTGTGGTGGCCAACCCTTCGTCAGGATTCAAAAGAACATTGCAAGGAATGCGATGTATGTCAAAGAATTGGTAAGCCATCTCAGAGGAATGAAATGCCTTTGAACCCACAAATGACATTGCAACCTTTTGAAAAATGGGCATAGACTTTGTAGGAACTATCAAGCCTCAAGGAAAGACAGGCGCGAGATATATTATCACTGCGACAGAGTACCTGACTTGTTGGGCAGAAGCGCAGCTGGTGAAGGGTTGCACGACCGTAAATGTCGTGAAGTTTCTGTTTGAACATGTATCGACGCAATTTGGATGTCTGAATATTCTAATGAGCGATCGCGGTATGCACTTCCTGAACAAAATGATCAGCGCATTGACATAAGAGTTTCAAGGGTATCATTAGAAGAGCACACTGTATCACCCACAGGTTAACGGGATAATAGAAGCATTCAAAAATGTACTGGAGACCACACTAACCAAGGTATGCAACGTGCAACGAAGTGATTGGGACCTGCGCGTACCTGTAGTATTATGGGCTTATAGGATGACATGCAAGAAACTGACAGGACATACACCTTTTAGGCTTATCTATGGAGTGGAAACCGTAATGCCCATGGAATACATCATGCCTAGTCTGTGCATAACAACACTCACAAGTATGATGGATCATGGAGTCCTGGAGGAGAGGCTCCAGCAGTTGGAGGAGCTCATGGAAGAACAATTTTTGGCTATTTCACCAAAAGGTCCAAAAGCAGCGTGAAAAGGGTTGGAATGATTGAAATATTAAGTTGCGCACCTTCAAGGTGAATGATTTGGTGTTGTTGTATGATAGTAAGCTCGATAAATTCCCAGGGAAGCTCAAAATGCATTGGCTGGGACCGTATGTTATTAAGGAGATCACAGATGGTGGCGTAGTGCAGTTGGTAAAGTTAAATGGAGAACTCTTCCATGAAAAGTCAATGGCAATCATTTGAAGCCATACACAGGGGGCTCATCTATATGACTAGATAGTCTTAGTGCTTCACACAGCTGAAAGGAGGAGCAAGACTATAAACTACTATGCCCGAGAGTTGTGTGATGTCAGGACTGTGCGTAGTAGCGAAGTGTCACAGGTTTCGCGACAGTGTGAGGGTAGCTACGATGTTGTGTGGGTCAGCTGGAAAGTGACCTTTACAGTCACTATTCATGATGTGATGCTTGGTTTGAGACCAAGTGGAGTGGGCAACAAGCATTTAAGGCGAACTTTATGGGCTAGATTCTTTAAAATTTACCACTAATCGAGCATTAATGGACCAAATATGGGGGGAACGATTGAATTCAAATTCAAAAGGCACTACAAATTACAAAGGGTTGTCCAACAAACAACACTTGGAAATTTGAGAACTGAGTTGTTGCGTACTCAGACATTCATGAACCCATACTTGTTCAATCTTTTGAAGGCGAATTCATTGTTTGGGAAATTACCCAAGACGTTGAGGGAATTGTGGAATTGCATTATGGTAGCACCTAAAGAAGCCATGGATACCAGAGTAATTTCCGCCGAGGAAGCCATGTAGGCCATTACGGAAGTGGAAGCCCCAGAAAGTGTCGGGATAGTCGTAGAAGTCCCTAAATTGCCGTGCACGTCGAGACCCAAGAAAGATAAGTAGGCCATGGTATGGGTGCATGTCTCACCTAGAAATCCACTGAGGACTAGGCTTACCATGGAAGAAAAGGGGAAGGCTATCAATTTGGAGGCCAATGAGGAAGAAGAGTTTGAAGAAATCCTTGTAGAGGAGGAGGATGTAGAAATGGAAGAAACCCAGGGTACGGACCCTCTTACTAGGTTGCCCACATATGTTTCTCTGTGGAAGGGTAAAGCAAAGGTGCCCAAAGATATCGATCAGATTAATAGCTCTCTGCAGACTCCACTGCTCCCTGATGACAATATTTTTGAAGGAGCACAGTTGGGACAGGTGCGCGTGCTGAAGTTTGAGGATTGGGATCTCATAGACCACGAGAAGTTCCCACATCTCGCGACCGCGCAACTCATGCGCCAAAAGAAATACGTGCCCACTGGGATAATAGAGTTGGAGCCATGCAAATGGCTAAGAGGTGTAGAAAAGGCAGGATTGTTAAACCTGCTCTGGGTGCCACATTTCCATCGCGCCCTAGCGACCATTTTTATCATCAGGCAACTACTCTGCTTGGTGCATGATGGGTGCTTGTGGTTGGAGGAGTCCATCCCCATCACAGACCATTTGATTCATAGAATTACCCTACTCCCTTGCAAAGGGGAGGACCCAATGAACATCTCAGAATGGAAGAGTGATGATTTGGCCATCGCAGATGCCATGAAAAATAAATTTAAACTGGAGAAGAAGAAGCAAGAGTATGCCATTTCCAGCATAAAAAATGTTGTGGTCAAGGTCGTGACAAAGATATTGGCAGGGAAGGTGATGTAGAAATGTTGTGCAGATGAGGTGTCCGCACTGGTGGTTGCACTAACAGTGTAATGCACATAAGGGGTCTAGTTCAACTAGGAAAACTATTTATGCGGAGAATTCCTTAAGAACTTCCGCGAGGCATAGGAGCATGGAAAAAATTTTCACTAGCTGTGGCTTCTGTTGTCAATAGTACTGGTGGCCTGGGAATTTCCTGAAGATAGCCAATTCTCGATGATTACGCAGGACCTTCCGGAGGCAGCGCAGTACGCTTCGTTGTGGGAAACCAGGGATGCACAAAGGATAAGTGACAACAAAATATTATGGGTGCTAATGGAGATGAACATCAGAATGGGGATTAATTGCAAGCTGCAGTTATCGCCCACAGCCTACAATAGTCTGTAGAGCTTCACGGAGTTCAAAGCAGACTTCCACCATGTCTTATTAGGGCACTAAAGGACCCTACGAAGACGTGGTGTGAGCTGCCCTATTTGGTGATCGATGATGTAATTTTCACGGTCCTTGAGTCTTGGCTGCCGGAGTGGCATGCTCCAGCTTGCTCCGCAATGGAAGTGGAGAAGTCTGCCACACAGCAGAAGAAGGAAGAGGCGAAATTGTGGATGACGCAGTTGGCAGAAAAATGTAGGAAGGAAGAAGTAGCAGCTAAGGCCTAGGTGGTGCGTGACGCTACGAAGTTGGCAGAAGAGCAACAGAAGATAGCAGAAGAAGAGCACGAAGGACAGAAGTCACCTTCGCGTGAGCTAGAGACTGATACAGAGCAAGGTGGCGCAGACACCACCCAACTAAAATGTTCGTGCCCAAGAGAGCAGGTAGCGCCGTGAAAGAAGTCAAAGGCTTCAAAGACTTCATTCGACACGATCACCCTCATTGAGGGGGGATCTCCATGATATTGGCGAGACGGTGAGGGACATCACCTCAGAGGCCTTCCAGCAGTTTGAGGAGCAACACCAGATGGTGTTGGGGGCTCTTTGGACGTAGATACAGGAGTTGTAGGTGCAAATTCCACAGGCTAGCACTGTGTCAACCAGCCTCGGATTAGGCACATCCACTTCCGAGGAAATGTTGCGTGCCTGGATTACTAACACAATAGTGCTACCAGATGGCACACTCGTTACAAAAAATGAGGCTGACAAGCCTATGGTCAGGGGGTTGAGGGAATCAGATTGAACGTGGCTGCGCTCCCTCAAGAGACACTCTATATTTTGCAGGATGGAATCACTGTAGAACTATGAGCCAGGGAGGGTCACACGCTCCAGGTAATGAGCGAGCAATGCATCAATATTGAACAATTGAGCCTGCAACGTGACGAGGTAGTGGTATAGAATAGAAAAATATTTCAGGTGTTGGAGGAAGCCTGCCAGATGGTCCTGGAGTTGCCCATCCAAGTAGAAGAATTGGTGGAGGCACGTGTTCGGAAGTTAGTAGCAGGGGTGCGCGACGCCAGAGAGGAAATGGCTAGGGTTCAACTAGAGCTGAACCTTCAGATAACAAAACTACATTTGAAGGCACAACCTTCAAGTCTGATAGAGGTTAAGGAACAATGTGCCACCGTGATCATGACAACAATAGTGGTGGTCTACAATGCAGTGACACACTGCACAAAGTTGTTCAAGTTCCTCAGCACCCTGCAGGAGGACTCGAACATATAGCACCTAGAGACAGAGGCACACGAGATGTAGCGGAGATACGATGAAGTAAAAGGGACTGTGCAGACAATTTCTCTTACACAGAGGCTCGTGAAGATGTAGCAGGCTAAAGCACTTAAGGAGCAGGTGGATGCTGCTTGACATAAGGAAGTCGTTTTGAAGGTGTGCCTATTGTCGTGGATCGATGAGGCATACACCATTACAACCTCCATTTAAGTAAATATCACACAGCTGCAAGAAATGCAAGAACGGATCTAGGGTAGTAGTTCAACCACAGTGGTCATTGAATGACGCGTCGAGGAAGTACAACAGGCAGCCGCTCAATGCATTCCCGAACTTGCAGTAATCTAGTTAGAGTTGGGAGGTCTTCATGCAAAGATCTCTGCACTGACAAAATGACTCGAGGGCGAGTCACGATTTTTGTGGTGGGGGCCTGTTAGGCGCGAGATCCCCCAAGGGAAGTTTTGGGGCTTAGAGCCCAGATTTTGGTCAAAGATTGTAATTCTGATGTAAAGACTCTGCATTTTGTGGGCATGGAGCACGTAGTTTGTAAAAGAGTCATAGGGTTGTTCTCCCTTAATTTTGTTATTTTTATCTCAGCTGTAGAGATTTCCTCATGGTCCATGGACCATGGGATTGTATAAATAGAGTGAGGCTCTAAGTAGTTAAGACATCTAAACTAAGGATAATGGAAGAATCAATGATGTATGCAAGATAGATCAGAGGAGAAAAGTCTAGTTTTGGGTTGTAGAGTAGGAGAAGGCTCTGCAACTGAATGCGTAGAGGCCTAGTAGTCTGCAGCTGAATGCGTGGACCCCTACAACTGAGTGTGTAGGGTGGGTTGAGTCTGTAACAGTTGGAAGTATTATTAAATAGAAGTTTCCTATCATTTCTGCGTATTTATTACCTGTTTTATGCATCTGTTACATTGGATATAACTTGCACTTTTAATGCTTATATGATGAATGCATGTGTATAATTGTGTTGATTAAGTGAATGCAAGATAGAATAACTGTTTAGGTGAAGATAAGTAAGGTATCTTAAGAAGATAAGTAAGATATGCGGTGTAGTTTTGGGAAATATGTAGGTCACTGCCATAGCAGCGCGAAAGCATCTTAGCCCCTAGTTAGGGCTGCACGAAAGACGATTATAATAGATCACGAAGGTATTGAAGGTTAGAATAGTTCGCGAAATGACTTGCGTGAAGGCAGACATAGATGGACTAAAACGACATCACAGACATCTCAAGGGTGCGGAAACTTAGTTCCAGCATCCTCCCATACTGCTTCGGGTGAGACTTCAGTCCATGCTCCACGGGCTAATGTTGAAACGACCAGCAATGTAGGGATTTGTTTGGCTAAATAACTCCGAACCTGGGTTAGGCCCCTATAAGCCAACAATCTGCCTCTTCAGTTGTGAGAGTTAAACTTCTCCTCTCCCATTTCACACTTTTGGAAGTCCATAGGGCAGTAGAAGTACCTGGGAAAAATTGTTGTGGATTATTACCTGCCTATCCAACTCGAAACTTTTCCATAGGATTTTTTTTATATGTGCTCCTTAAAATACTTGGTCTTAAGAAATTTCACAAGAATGAGATTGCTACCTGATTCTTTGGGAAAGCTAAGAATATTAAACACATAAATTTCTCTGCTACTACCAGTTTGGAGAGGCCAGAGAATTATGTCTGAATGGAGTAGAAATAAGGGAGGTAACCTTTCCTAAAGGAGTTTGCCAAAACATCCAAAAACTTAAGTTTTCTAACTGTAAGGAATTGAGGAAAATATGAAGGCTTTGTGGTCTTGAAAAACTTAAAGATCTCACCATCGTGGGATGTGAAAAAGTAGAGGAGCTCACCAATATTGAAACGTGGAAAAATTTAGAGGAGTTGGATGTCAGTGAATGTAGAAAACTCAAGAGCGTACAAGCATTGGGACACCTCCAAAATATTAGAAGAGTAGATGTTTATCAATGTGATGAGATAGAAGAGTTATCATCTCTGGAACATCTGACATCTTTGTATATGTTGAACGTCTATGAATGTAGTAAACTCAAGATCATACAAGGGTTGGAACACCTCACAAGCGTAAAATCCTATATG
Source organism: Pinus taeda (assembly GCA_000404065.3). Classification (NCBI taxonomy): domain Eukaryota; kingdom Viridiplantae; phylum Streptophyta; class Pinopsida; order Pinales; family Pinaceae; genus Pinus; species Pinus taeda. The sequence goes on from APFE030746338.1 coordinate 25,437, forward strand.
TTTCTGATCTCACTGAGATAGAAGAGTTACCAGTTTTGGAAAATTTGTGGTGTTTGGAGGTTTATGCATGTCCCAAGTTCAAGTGCATACAAGATTTTGAGTAGCTCACAGAGCTTCAAGAATTATCTGTTGGAGAATGCCATGAGATAGAAGAGCTGTGAGGCATAGAAAATTTAATGTCCTTGGAAAGACTTAATGTAAGGTATTGTCCCAAACTACAGTGGCGCGAGACAGAACTAGAGAAATTGCACCAACGATTGAAGGAAAAATTCAAATATTAAAAGAAAGCAAAATCAAGAGGTTCTAGTTTGCTATGCTAGAGCAAGAGAGTGTGATAGGGATAGACAAAAACAAAGAACATCAAGACCATGGTAAATTATTTCGATAGTATATTTTAAGTTAAGCCTTATTGCATTTCTCTGTTTGTTTTTGCAACCTTTCTCTTGGTTGCATGAACTTGCTTTATTTGTCCATGGAGAGAACACCACTTAACTGAAACCAATTATACTTTAATTGAAACCCATTACATAAAGTAACAATGCACTACTTGGAATCCTTTCCTATGATTGAGGTTTATAGAGTTCACTGGGGTGAATATGGTTGTCAAGATATTCCTATAATTCCAATCCTCATAGAGATCCAAACGAAAAGGAGGGACAAATTTGAAAACTTACAAGCTATTACTTGGGCTTGTTTCTCGGAGAGAACTGCTAAGAGTCCCTTGAAGGAGAGAGTGTATGAATATATTAGAGATTTTCTTGCCACCTTGCTAATGCATTAAGCTCACCAACAACATAAAATTAGTCCCAATTCCACAATTAGATGCAATCTGTCAATTACACTTAATTTCCACGATAAAAACATGCTACTCCATTACCTTCTAATAGCCAAAACCAACATTTATAGATGGGAATATCTAAGATAATTTTTTTCCATACCACCAGAAGATCCCATGTAAACTACATAGGCCTGCAGGATTACTAACTAAAATATCATACACATCCAAGATTAAGAACTTAAATTATTACAATATACATGATGAGATATGAGACCCATCTCTTAGCCTCTATCCAACATACAAAATAACATATTATGAGAATTATCATGGTGGATGATGTGGTGGAAGCTCTTGCCATTTTTGTGTAGCAGGGGAATAGGAAATCCTATTGCATGTTATAAAGCAACAATAGATGAAGGTATGGAAAGCCACTAGCATCTGTTCCTTGCTTGATGGCTTCATTTATAGGTTGCTGTAGTTTCATTTCTTGAGGATGCACGAGTGTTTTGATCCACAGACGTAGGAAAGAATCAATTGTAATGCAAGAAATGAGGAAGAGTGAGTGAGTGTGCATTAGATCTGATATTGTCGTTTTCTTCAAGGATAATCCATTATTGTACGACATTGTGCTCTTGGTCTAGTTACTCAATACAAGATGTTCAATTTTAAGTAAACAATGTGTCCAAGTAAGTTATTGTATTTAATTTATGGGATTCAAACCAAGTACTTGTTGATAAAACCAAAATATGAAAATAGAGTTAATTCCTTCAATTTACATAAAATTAACTAAATTCCCAACAAACAAATAGGAATAACAAGATGAGAACACCCTTGAAGTCATTTATTTTTGGTATTTTTAAAACCTGTACCAAATAAATTACAAAAAAAATTCTTTATCATATAGTCACACAATCAGCATGCCAGTCTCCACCAAAGGGAAAACCATACGTTTGGTTTAAATAATTTAAGTTGTGAAACCTTGGCGAGTCCAAAGCAGCCCCATAAAAAGGAATTTGTATCTCATCTCAACAGTGACAAAGATCACGACTTAAGAAAACATACGCCAACAACAACAAAACTATCCTCCCTAAGAGGGTCTTCCAAAACAAAGAATCACCAGAAAAAAGATGAAAATGTGTTGACACCTAATCCGAAACGGATGGGTGAACTGGACAGTCATCCAGAAGATGAACTGATCCGCCATATTTATGTATATAAATGTATGGTTAGCTAATGAATAAAATCAATCAGTTTTCTCTCGCTCATTCATTCTGGAGTTACCCTGGCCTGACATGGTATCAGAGCACAGGTCCCAGAAATAGTTGTAACTCCTACCTGAGAGCTGCTCAGTCTCTGACATCCCTGAAATACCTGAAGACTGCCGCTGCCTGAAGACTGCCGCTGCCTGCATTTGAAACGCCTGGAATTTCAAGACATTGAAACGCCTTGAAGTGGTAATGTATGGCTGTTATGAAGTTTTTTTTCCCGCTGCCTGTATTAAATATTTGGTTCGCTGCTTGAATTGAATATCTGGAACCTGCGTGGGGTAGCGTTCATTGGAACCTGCCTGCTGCCTGTATTAAACATATGGTCTCACACTATTTAGATGCCGTGGCCTATAGTCGATAAACTGAGTAGTTCGATCTTGTGTGAGTAGTTCGATCCTGTGTGGAGTTCGAATGACCGTGGAGTTCGAATAATCCAAGAGGAACGAAGGCAGTTCTGTTGAATTCCGTGTGTAAGATCCTGTGTGAGTAGTTCGATCCTGCGTGGAGTTCGAATGACCCTGGCGTGGAGATTCGAATGACCCTGGAGTTCGGGTTCGTTTCCCGGCTGGTGCATAACAAAGAAATTTTTTTCGCCTGACATCTGTGTTGCTGTTGTCTTCTGGATGAGTGTTGCTGCGATCCGACTGTGATATGTGACTGGTGAACAAGAGATCCTTCTTATGAATTTATCTGGTATCTTTATGCGAAAGCTTCTAGGGTTGCTACATGCTCTCCTCATTTGTATGAATTTCCATTCTAATATCAGTCTCTTTGATATTAGAGGCCTTCAAATATTGAACAGTTTTATTTAGAATTCCAAACTGGGAATTTATTGTATAGCCATGTTTTCACGGATTGTCTGCAAGAAGGCTCTTTGGCATATAGTGATTGAACAATGACAAAGATCTCTGATTTGAGCTGAGTAACTGATTGTATAATACTCATGTATCCAACAACATATTGCTCTACATAAAAACATATGTCGCTGCCTTGAACGCTCAGTTTTCGATGCTTTTTTGTCCAGGATACTTGTCACTGTGTGCGTGCGGATTGAGACTATCTAGCAGAATTTTAAATGATATATATGGTGATTTTAAGCTGAGATATATATGGTGAGCATAATTTTAAATGATATATATGGTGATTTTAAGCTGAGATATATATATGGTGAGCAGAATTTTAATGATTTTTTCTCCATAGCAAAATCATTTTTTTAAAAAGCAGCGGAAGTTTTTTTAAGAAATTTTTTTTTTTCATCAAAAGTATATATCAGCAAAAGTTTTTTATATCAGCAGAAGTAACCTTTTACAGAATGCATTCAATCATCTCTACGATAGGAATAGTTCTCACTGGCAAGGAGAACTATCCTGACTGGTCGATGGTACAACACACCCTCATTTTCAATGAGCTGTGGAAAGGAGTGTGTGTCGGAGAAGGAGATAGTGACCCAGAAAAGCCTACATTAGACAAAGAGCTTGCCATTTGGGAAAACAAGAACAGCAAAGCGTATGCATTAATAGCAGCGTCTGTAAATAAGGAGGTGAGTCTTCACCTTACAACATGTTCAACTGCCTTTGAAGCTTTACAAAAGCTGAAAGATCTCTATGACTCACATTCTGCACTTGAAGTCATCCAACTTATGATTAAACTCTTCACTCTTGAACTGCAAAATAATGACCCTCTTGCTCTTGCATCTGAAATAAAATCTATAGTGCATGATATCAATTCCACTAAAGTTCAGCTAGATATATCTCTTATTGCTTTTCTCAAGGCACTATATCCTACATACTCCAATTATCTTGAGTCTTTGCAAGCAAATGGAAATCTCAAGGATATAACCTTTGACTCTCTTGTGAAAAAGTTTGCTGAAAGGGAAAAAGCCTTTGGAAAGAAGACAGTCCCTGAATCTTCTGAAGAGACTGTATGCATGGCTAATAAAGAAAAATATCCTGCTCAAGATTCTACAAGAGGAAGAGGTGGACGAAGAGGAAGAGGAAGATACTTCAGAGGCAGGGGGGGCAGACATACTCAAGGAGAAAAGGCAGATTTACATTGTATTCGCTGCAAAAGAAATGGATCACATGATGCCTCTACATGCAAGCTACCATGGGACAAACTTGAGCAGAGAAGAAACCAACAGAAAGGTAAAAATGATGATACAGACAAAGGTAAAGCACCTGAATCCGCTCACTATATTGAGGCACAATGTAACATTGGAGTAAATGAAGATTTGTTTAACACTTCACTTGCTTCCTGGAAAAATGACTGGCTGCTTGATTCAGGAGCAACCTGTCACATGACTCATAGAAAAGACTTTTTTGAAGATTTCACTGACAATGTTGATGGAGTAGTTTACTTTGCAGATCAGTCAAAAATCAAGCCATCAGGGCTTGGCACAATCAGGCTTAAACTGCTGGTCTCTCAGACTTTCTTCTTGATCATGTTTTATATCTCCCACAGCTCAAGAGAAACTTGCTGTCCTTGGTCCACATCCGCCAGCAAGGTCACTCCATTCATATGTTTGATGGAAAGCTTGAGGTGAGAAAAGCATCTGATCACTCACTTGTCATGAGAGGAATAGAAGAAGAAAGACTTTTCAAACTGCAAGGAACATCTGCTCATGCACAACATTTCTCATCATGAAGAAGGTACACTTCCATCAAGTTTATTATGGCATGCTAGATTTGGACATTAAAACTATGACAATCTCCTTTTATTGAAGAAAAATGGTGTTGCTGGTTTGCCTACAATTCCTAGAAAACTTAAGCAATGTGATGCTTGCATTCTAGGAAAGCATAGCAAACAGTCATTTCATGACTCACATTCAAGAGCACATAGGAAGATTGAACTTATTCATTCAGATTTATGTGGTCCAATGCCTGTTCCTTCTGCAAATGGAAATAAATATATCATGACATTTATTGATGACTACACCAGAATGTTTGGGTTTATTTATTGAAGAACAAATCTGATGCTTTCCTAACATTCAAGAATTTTCATAAATGGATTGAAAATGATGCACAATCTCATATTGGGTCTATTCGCACTGATAATGGAAAAGAATATACATCAAATGAATTTGAACAATATCTTCGCCAACATGGGATTAAACATCAAACAACTTTGCCTTATAATCCCCAACAGAATGGTGTAGCTGAAAGAATGAACAGAACAATTTTGAATATGGTACGATCCATGCTTTTTTTCAAAAATGTAAAGATAACGTTTTGGGCTGATACTGTTCTATGTGCTGCATATATAAAGAATAGATGTCCATCTAGTGCTATAAGAAACAAGAATCCTTATGAATTGTGGTATGGACATGTTCCTTCGGTCAAACATCTCAGGATTTTTGGTTCCACCTGTTATGCTTTGATACCAAAGGTACATAGAAACAAACTTGGTGCTAGAAGTCGTAAGTGTATTTTCTTGAGGTATTCAAATACCTCCAAAGCATACCGCCTCCATGATGAAGAAAATAAAAAGTTTGTTATATCTAGAGATGTAATTTTTCTTGAATCATCCAAAACTGACAATGTTGTTGAGCGGCAACTTGATCGCTTGGATAGATTCGCAAAAATGAAATCAATTTCAAGAATTTGAAAATCAGATTCCACATCTTGAAGGGGGGATTCCTATACTAGATCAACATGTGGAATCTTCTTCTGAAGAATACTCTCCCCCGACTGAAACTCCAACAACGGATGATGCTTTAAGTGATGTAATTGATAGAAATGGGAGACTCAATCTTGATTCACTCCCAACTCAATCAACAGAGCAGCCTGGACCATCTCAGAAAGGTCCCCCAAAGTGGCTGACAAAGACACTTGAAAGCATCCTGATGAAATTGGAAAAACAGGAACCAGAAATGCAAACCGACAAAATGGAGGTGATGTAGATGACTCTAATTCACCTGTTGATATCGATGTTTCTTATGACTGTGAATTGAACTTGTCTACAGATTTTGAACCAACTTCCTTTAAAGAAGCTGCTTCTCATGATGAATGGAAAGAAGCAATGCAAAAGGAGTATGATGCCCTCATAAAGAACGTCACTTGGAAGCTGGTTGATCCTCCATTTGGAACCAAACCAATTGGCTGCAAGTGGGTCTACAAGAACAGGTACAAAGCTGATGGCTCACTTGAAAAGCACAAAGCTAGGCTTGTGGCAAAAGGTTTTGCACAGAAGGAAGGGGTCGATTATGAGGAAACTTTTTCCCCCACAGCAAAATGGCCCACCATACGGACACTCTTTGCACTAGCAGCTCAGAACGGTTGGAAAGTCCATAAAATGGATGTAAAAACTGCCTTCTTGAATGGAGATATAAAAGAAAATGTTTTTATGTCCCAACCTGAAGGATTTGCTGTGAAAGGACATGAACATAAAGTATGCAAACTTGTGAAGTCCTTGTATGGCCTCAAACAAGCACCGCGAGCCTGGCATGAAAAACTAACTGAGCATCTTCTGAAACTCAATTTCAAACATTATGATCTTGATGATGCAACTTTATTTGTCAAGGAAGTTGGCAAAACAGTTGTATATCTTGTGGTATATGTAGATGATCGTTTGATGACAGGGAATAATGAAAGCTACAGTGCATCCATAAAGAAAGATTTGGGGAAAAGTTTTGAAATGACTGATTTGGGCTATGTTCATTACTATCTTGGTATTGAAGTAACTCAACATCCGAAGTCCATATTTATTTCTCAAAAGAAGTACATTGGAGATCTGTTGAACAGGTTTGGCATAACAGAATGCAATCCTCTTACTACTCCAATGGAACAAAACTTGAAGCTCACATCTATTGAAGGAAAAGAATTTGAGGATGCAACAAAGTATAGACAGCTTGTAGGAAGTCTCGACTACCTAACTACTACTAGACCAGACATTTCGTTTGCTGTTAGAATCCTCTCCAGATTTATGCAAAAGCCTTGTGAGGGACATTGGTCTGCTGCAAAAAGAGTTCTAAGGTACTTGAAGGGAACTCAAGACTTTGGAATCAAGTATACACAGGTGGATGACTTTAGCTTGATTAGATACTCTGATTCAGACTTCGATAGAGACAAAGAAACTGGGGTATCCACTTCAGGATATGCTATGAGTCTTGGAGCAAGCGCTGTCTCATGGAGATCATGCAAAAAACCAGTTCCAACAAATTCCACAACAGAAGCAGAATACGTGGCAGCAGCTGAGGCAACAAAAGAAATTGTGTGGCTCAGGAAAATTCTTGAAAATTTGCAGGTAAAACAAGTACAATCAACTCCACTCATGATTGACAATACCTTTGCGCTAAAGTTGGCCAAGAACCCAAAGTTCCATGATCGAGCAAAGCACATCAATACTAAATATCATCTGATTCGACATCATGTTGAGGCCAAGAGCAAATTGCAGACATCTTCACCAAAGTGCTTGGAAGAGAAGCTTGAACGATTCAGAATGATGCTTGGACTCACCAACATCCCTTCAGATTAGGGGGGGGGGGAATGTTGACACCTAATCATCAGGATTGGGTGCATGTAATTAATGTAAATAAATAATAAGAAATATGAACAATCATTGGGAGATGAAGTGAACAGTGTCTCCCTCATGTATATAATAAAAACCAGCCCGAAGGGATAATATACGAATTGTTTTGAGGAGTTACTACCCGGCCTGACAGCAAGGAACCCCAGGTATGAAGAATCAAATGTTGTTTCTGATAAGTTAGAGGAGTATGGAGCTCTCTCTAATTTGGTAGAGATGGAAACAATCGTGGGATTATACTGGGAGTCAATGCCGCCTATCCCAGAAAGGGCGTAGGGAATGTTACCCCTCAATTGAATGAGGGGAACTCGATTCATTTAAAAGAAGCTCTTTATGTACCTGATCGCAAGAAGAACCTGGTGTCCATTTCAACAATGGAAGTATAAGGTTTCAAGGTAGCATTCATCGATGGAAAGGTACGTGTTTGAAAATGGGATTTTCAAAGATGCTTTTACTCATGGGTTCAGGGTTGGCAATTTGTATCAAGTTGCAGGAAGTCCATTGGGGACCATGTCAATTGACACATCTCATCTATAGCATCAGATGTCTACTTATTATGGGGCCCTACCCGATGTGAGTCAGATGGTGACATGGATGCCTGAATTCAAGAAGAGCATGAAGGTACATGTCTGAGATGTACCAAAGGAAAATCTTACAGGGGGACCATTCCCCTCATGTAGCAGGTCCATAAGTTTGGAACAACTTGAGGGGTTTGAGAATCATGATTGGGAATCTCATGTATGCATGTGGAAGAAAGCCCTCTATGGCTTGAAGCAAAACACCTCGGGCTTGATATGAGAGGATTGATAAATGTCTGATGAAGCTGAGATTCACTAGGAGTGAAGCCAATCCAAACCATTGCTTGAAGGTTGTGGATGATAGACCTCTCATACTGGCACCTTATATGGACGAGCTCTTCTTGACAGGTTCAAACCCTCTCATTTGCAAAATTAAGAGGGAGTTGGATTCTGGATTTGGAATGGTAAACTGCAAGCCCGTGACTACGTCGATGGAGCTTAACTTTCAAAAGTTATGTGGTAGTGATGCCGAACCTGATTTGGGAAATGCCTCTGAATTTCATAAACTCATACTAACATTAATGTTCTTGGTGAAATCCCGTCTGGATATATGCTTTGTAGTTAGCATGTTGAACTCATATATGGTTGAGCCTCACTGGATTGGTGCCAAGAATCTTCTGAGATATCTTCAGGGCACAATCTCTGATGGATTGAGATACACTACCGGAAATGTGAAGCTGCATGATTATTTGAATGTTGACTGGGTAGGCAGTGTGGAGGATCGCAAGAGCACTTCTGGGTGTTGGTTCTCTTTGGGTTCTGCTACGATATCCTGGATGTGTAGGGAGCAGAAGTCGGTTGCCTTGATCACCGTTGAGACCGAATACATAGCTTCGAGTATGACCTCGTGTGAAGCTGCCTGGTTGAGGAAGCTCTTCAGTGAGCTATTTGGACACATGATGGATACCACCATGATGTTTTGTGACAACCAGAGGGTGATTCAATTGCTGAGGAATCCCGTATTCTATGATCACTCCAAGCATATAGACATCAGGTACCACTTTATCTAGGATATGATACATTGATGAGCAAGAAGGATCCATCGCATTGGGACTGATGTGCAGGTTGCCGACATTTTATCGAAGCCCCTGGGAAAGGTCAAATTTGTGACTTTCCGAGAACGACTAGGAGTCGTGGAGAGACTCTCTCCTAAGGGTCCTATATGATATGGACATTGAGCTCTGGGAGCTCTGGGGGGGCTTGGGGGTACATCTTGGAGCGATGAGCAACCATAGGGTGAATTGTTCAGCCTTCCCCTAGTGGTCTGCTATGTAGGCATGATGAGTAGTTCATCCTTCTTCTGCTGAGACACAGTCATAGGGCGAGTGGTTCAACCTTCCCCTAGTGATCTGTTGTGTACAGGGTGAGTGATTCAACCTTCCCTTGGGATACCCCTTGCGACATGTAGGTAGGATGAATGGTTCATCCTTCTCCTACTGAGACATCCTAACCATGTAGTCTGGGACTCATGGGAAGTACCTCTCATTTGGCCAATGAGCAGGGAAATGAGAATAGGGACCATAGTAGTACCGATGGACACATCGTGTTACTACCGTACTCCCTATGCTAGGATGATATTGATCTGGAATCAATGAAACTGACTTCGGGTCAATATGAGTGGTTTGAGACACTCTCTTTTGATATTGATCTGGGATCAATGAAACTGACTTCGGGTCAGTGTGAGTGGTTTGAGACACTCTTTTGATATTGATCTAGGATCAATGAAACTGACTTCGAGTCGGTGTGAGTGGTTTGAGACACTCTCTTGTGATATTGATATGGGATCAATGAAACTGACTTTGGGTCAGTAAGAGTGATATAACTCACTCTCTTTTGGAACTGATTTGGGATCAGTAAGAGTTGTATGACACACTCTCTTCATATGGGATTGACTTCGGGTCAGTAGAGTGGTATGAGACATTCTCGATCAATTCTTCTTCTTCATGGTTCAACAGAGCAGAGCAGAGGAAAGCAGTGCAGGGTACTGATGGCAGAGATAGTATAGTCTGGCAGATGGATCAGCAGATGGAGTTCTCCCTAGTTGAGAGGGAGTGTTAAAATTGGCAACTAGGGCCAAACTCCATGTGGGTCATCTGATATTCCTCTCATCGAGAGGTGTAGGATTTTGATCTAAAGATCATCTGATTCCGATAAGTATTCATGGAGATATGAATTTATTTGTGTTATGGGACAATTCGTCAAGGTCGGCCAACAACCAAATAACCCTGACTTGTGCTCAATGTTTAGTATAAAAAAAGGTGACTTGATAGTCATTTAGCCACACTTCACTCTTGATTTCTCTCCACTTGTTTTGGGTTTTAGTGGCAAGAGAAATCTAAGAAGATGAAGCCCTAAAAGAAGGTAGTCTAACTACAATCCAAACGAGGAGACTTAGTCGCAATCCAAGCAGGGAGATCTAGCACAGTGAAGGAGGCCTAACAATTGACCCTAACGTAGTCCTATCATGCCTTAGTCACAGGTCTTATCATGCCCAAGCTAAACGCAGTCATGCCTTAATCTTATACGCTGCTTTGGAAAGGTTTGAGACAGCCCTTAGATGCAACAAAAAGGGCTGCCCTAACTGCAGTCAAAAGAGGCTCCTAGCCGTAGCAAAAGTAAGATCATTGAAGGGAGATCTATCCACCTTTAGGGGAGTTTCTATACGCAGCAAGATCCGCTGTCATCAAGAGGCCTTAAAGGAGCCCAAGCCGTAGATCTAGGAAGAACCCTAGCCACAGCAAAATAGGCATTCACAGCTGAAGGTAGAAGGTCCTAATACGCTGTCCCCATTATGTTGGCCATAGGTCATGAAGAGAGCAACCTAATCTGCAATCTTCAAGGGTCCCCATTCGCTGTCATAATATCCATTGTAGTGAGATCGATATGCTGGCCTAATGATAGGAAATACTCAGTCACCCTAACGCTGTCCTTAACATTATGGCCATAGTCAAGGAGGATGCATATGCTGCCTTATTTATGCTACTTGTATACTGCCCTAAGTCACTGCAATGGAAACCTAGCAACAACAATGTTAAAAGACTATTGTTCTCAAGCCTGGATTATGTATGGTAGTAGCTGTCTCTATATTGAGGGAGAAGTTGTTTGTTTGAACTTGAACTATAGCTTAGCTGCTCTGTTAGGCTGCAAGCCATAGCAAGTAGCTAAGGTTGGTATATGCAACATAATAATGGTGCAGCATAGTGCACAGTGAGTACAAAAACATAATGATGTGATAGGTGGCAGCATGATGAAGGCAACATGGTGCAGTATGATTTTGCACAATGGAACATCATGGTAATGATGGGCATGGATGTATAGCAACAACAAGAATGTATTGCAGCAGCAGTATGATGATGTATTGTAGCATGCATTTTGGTGCAGCATAGTGCAATCAAGAGCTCAATATAGTGCAGCATGAAGAGATGCAGTATAGTGATGATTGGGTGCAACATAGTGTCAGGTACAACATGATGATTGAGTGCAAAACAGTGAGGTGCAACACAGTGAGGAGGGCTTGGTGATGGATTCACCTTGGATCAGTGGAAGTGGTATGCTTTCTACTCAGCTCAGATCAACTGCCTCTTATGCTATCTTCTTAGAGAAGATCTTTGCTCTTATTTAGATAAGTCAATATGTAGACTTCTGATGTATATGTACTATCTCTCTCTCTACTGAACTATTGAAGAACATATAAGAAGAATTTATCAAGGGTTTCCCCACATTGGGGTTTGTCCCTGGCTAGCACCACATCTTGTGTCCTCTTGTCTTGGCTTGTCTTCTGCGATTTATGTTTATGTTCTATCTGCAATTTACTATTATGTTGATGTGTTTGCTAATTCGGAAAAGATATTGAGCTAATTGGAAAAATTGAAGCAAATTGTTCTAAGCATAGAATATACCTAAAATTAACAAGGTGGGACAGTTCATAGCCCACCAGGGGTTGGGACGTACCTTGGTTCCTTAATGATGTGTGGGGCACTCAAGGGGCCGTAGGAACCATGGTGATGGCCATAATGATATGTGGTAGATCTCTTGTTTGGCATTTGCCCACATGCTATTTCAATGTCCCAACCATCTTTTGCATTTTATAGTATTCTTTTCTTTGGTTTCTTGCTTGTGGCCATGATATGATCTTAATGTTCTCTTAGCTTCATCGACCTCTAGGGCACCATTTCCAGGCTTTACCCAAACATGTGGACAAGGGAGGGTATGTACCAGTGCCTTGTAGAACTAGAGAGGGAAGATGATGAAATAGGGCTTGTAATGTGTAGAGGGGAGTGAAAAATTTGAAATGTGAAAACGTGACCGCACTACCAAAATTATGGTTTCCCAAGCAGTGTCCTTGTTGAAGCTATAAGTCAATAGGGGAGATCCTATAGGACAAGGATTGAGGATTAACCCCCCCATTTAAGGCAAGGGATCAAAACTACAATCGAAACCCTTCCTCCTTCCAAGTCACCCAATAATCCATGCCCAAGGTGCCCAAAGAAAAATAGGCATAAGCACTAGATTGCACAATGAAAAGCATACCTTTAGGGTTGGATTGCCCACCTTCAAACATATGCTCTCGACAAATCGGCGAGGGGACATATGGCTACTTCAGGGAGGAGATCAAATGGCACAATAAATCGGCTAGACTAGTGGCTGTCAGGGGATGCTAGTTGCCAGATGAAGAGATCTAGGAGAAAAATTCTCCTATTGGGTCACTAACTTTTGGTAGATAACATCTGACTCCAACTGGAACATGAGCTCATTGCAAAGTGCATGAATCATGTACTCGAATGAGGGGTCATGAGAACACCAGCAATCCTATGGGACTGCAGACCTGTCTCCCACACATAACGAACAACGTTGGAAGCATATGTCTTGGGCATACTTTTATTACCCATGTTTTCATCAAATAATAAACCCTACATAAAAAAGAAAATCTATTCTATGATGCAAATCTAATCTAAACGCACCTATTTGAGCATGAGAACATGATATGATGATAATAGTCTCGTTGTACCCCACAAGAATACACACATCCCCTTCACTGTAGCAGGCTCTAGCTTCGTTCTCTTCTTTGAAGGAACGTGGCAATACACAAATTATCCAAAGATGTAGATGTGCCTTAGGTCTGGTTTCTTCCTTGTAAATCTGTCCTCACGTGTCAATCTTCCCAACACCTTGTGTGGGCTTCCATTCTGCTAATAGACGTTAGTAGTGCAAGCCTCTACCCATAGAAACATGGGTAGCTCCTGGCCATGAAGCATAGCCTTGGCTGCTCCAACAATGAACCTATTCTTTCCTTTTGCAACCCCATTCTGCTAAGGGTTGTGAGGAATTGTCAGCTCCTTTGTGACGCCCTCATGTGCACAAAGTTCCTTGAAGGCATTAGAGGTTTGCTTGCCTGCATTGTCGTACCTATGTGTCTTAATATTCTTCCTGGTCTAGTTCTCCACAAGAGCTTTAAACTTCTTCAACAGACTAAAAGCTCGTTTTTGTTCTTCATGAAGTATATCTAGGTCTTCCTGGAGAAGTTATTTATGAAGGTCACATAGTAATGGTACCCAATTAAGGATACAACTAACATGGGTCTACACGAGTGTATCAGGTCCAAAATGCCTTTGGGCCTAGTGTCACTGCTTGGAAAGTTGGTCTTTACCTAGTGCACAACCCTTGTACACCATGTTGCTTGGCCTTGAACTATGGTAGCCCTGTCACATTCTCCTTGAGCACATTGTGTGCTTCATGGTGAAGATGGGCCATCCTCCTATGCCATAACTCCCCCAACCCTCATGTGCAACATACTAGTGCCTAAATTGGCTCAAATCAAAGTGTGAACTAGTTTCCCTTTTTGACTCCTATCACTTTGGCAATCCTGGAATTATTTGGCTGAATGTATACTTTTCCCTCCTCAAAGGTCACGATGTAACCATTGTCCTCCGAGGTAGCCACTGAAATCAAAGTCTTGGTCATGTCCAAAACATACAGGATTGCTAGTTTTTTGTAGCATTGGATGGGTTCTAGCCAAAAAATTTTGTGGAGAGGCTAGAATACATGAGATCTCCAAAACCCATAAATCGTTTATGCAAATTTCACCTAGAAGTGTCTCAATTAGATTACTAACCGGGTTTTAAATATTTCCTAAGTCTAAACTTAGGGAATATGGTTTTATCAGTATTAATTGAGATAAGGCGTGAATAATCTAGAAACTCACATGGATCGACCCAGAAATGATCCTAGCCATTGATTAAGTTTTAATCTTGGCTGTTGGTGCTCCAAGAATGGATTATAAAAGTCAATGTGGTGATGGAGATCATCTAGTACAAATACTCAGTTGCCCAGGCAGTTCGATTTTCTCAGTAGCAGCAGCGCAGCAGAGAAGATAGAGCCAGATGCTGAGTAGCAAGTGGAAGAGGAGAACAGTAGCAGTCCGTGAGGAAGCTCTTTAGTTCCCGGAAGAGTCGAAGGAGAGAAGGCCGAAATATTTAGAGGGCCAACATAGGCAATGCGCAGAAGGCGATGCAGACATCTCAGTGTAGAGGCTGGGGAAGCTATTTCAGAGGCAAAAAATAACCGTGGGTTGAGAAAAAATTCTCACAATATTTTTGCTAGTATTTTCTTCAGATTAGATTGCCCGCTGGGCATCTAAATTATTGTACTCAAAATTGTTGCTGAACATTAATAATAAAACCCTCATCTGCTGCACTTGTTTTCCCAAGTTGGGTTTTTCCGGGGACAATTGTCCAAAAAAAACTTTGTCAAATTTATTGTGTATGCTAGAATTTGTCAGTTTCCAATATTTTATTTTCTGTAGTATTTTTATGGTGAAAATTGTAGCTGTGATTTTATTTGTTATTTGCCATAGCAAATAAACTGTATAATTAATTTTTGAATAAGAAGAATAATTTCCAGTAGTTGCAATAGATAAAATTTCACATGGTATCAGAGCTTAATTGATCAATTGGGAAGCTTAGAAGCATGGAAAGGAATTTTGTTGTTCAAAGGGAGCAGCAGATCGAAATTCCCAGAGAGACTGCATAGAGCTCCGAACAGGCAGTTTGAGTTGCTAGGGCAATAGTTCGATTTTTCAGTTCAAAGGAGGTAGGAAAATCGAATTGCCCAGTTTAGTCATTCCGACAGTCAGAGGGAGTAGTTGCAGCTTAGAGTTTCGCTGAGCAGAATCCTAGTTGGACGCAGAGAGTTTTTGCTCCAGGCTGTAGAGTAGAATCCGTGTCAGGAGAAAAAGAGGAATAACACACTAAATTTGTTCAAGCATAGCCATGGATAGAAGTAACATTCAAGAGACTTCAGATTTGTCATCCAGATTGGAAGATGAATTTGCTTGCTTAGCAGGATCAACTTCACAGGGAGTTTGGTATATATATAATGGAGCTTTCAGCTCACATGACTAGGGTAAGAGAATATTTCTCTAGCTACAAAGAGGAGCAGATGGATTTCTAGATTACAATGGGAAACAAAACGAAATGTACTCCAGTAGGGAGAGGTACCATAGATTTTCAGGGGGAGTCTGGAGCAAGCACCAATGCTTTAGATGTATTGCATGTGCCAGGATTGGGTATGAACTTGATTTCAGTATCCCAGTTACAGGATAAGGGGTATGATATTCACTTCATGGGGAAGTAAGTGTATGTCAAACACCCAAGCTGGAAAAAGGTAAGATAGATTGGAGTTTGAAGTAACAGGTTGTACTAGTTACAAATCGATTCTCCAATGGCACTGATAGTAACAGTAACAGTGGGAAGGAGTTGAATGAATTATGGCAGAGGAGAATGGGACATCCACACCATGGAGCACTCAGGATGCTCTGAGAAACCGTAACAGGGGTTCCTGAACTTAGAACTGAACATGATGATGTGTGCAGGGGGTGCGTACTTAGGAAGTATGCTAAGGCGACATTTCCAAGAAGTGATTGTTGAATTTTCTAAGTCTATCCGTTAGAAAATTAATCTATATTCTACTGGTTATTTCTTCTAGTTGTTTAAATTCGAACAAGTTATTTAATGCATTAAATATCGAAATAAACACAATACAGTCACAACATCTACAGATCATCAACTGAAAGAAAACAAGCACACAAGTGACACCGTTATTTTTGGACAAATGTCCCGGTAAAGACCCAATGTGGGAAAACCAATGCAACTATTCAGAGGGTTATATTATTATGCAGTCTATCTGAGTACAACTGGGTGCCTAACCGACTCACCCGACAAAGAAAAATATACGACAACAATACCTCTATTTTCGGAAATAGGTATTTAGAAAACCTGTCCCACGAAACCCTCTCTAACACAATTGAAGCTCAGCACTGGCCCTTCTGGCCTCTGCATCAGCCTCCTACTGACCTGTATCGGCCCTCTGACCCTCCGCGTCAGCCCTCTGAGGCACTGCAGAGCTTCTGGGACCCTTTGCGTCTCTCCAACAGCCTCTGCGTGGATGACGCAGTTCCTCTGGCCTCTGCACTATCTTTGCTGGGCTTTGCGTAGCCTAGACTGGCTGCTGCTCTCACTCTCTCTGCTTTTGCGCTGGTCTTTCAGTATTGTCTCCGCCTCTCTGCCTTGTACTCACTGCCCCTTGCTGCTGATCACTGATTCAACTTTGCTTAGCAACCCTGCTCAAGCAAAATGAATGATTGATCGCTCTGGTGTTTTCTCCAGCTGACCCTCAAGCCTCTTCTTATACTTTTCTCGTTGGTCCTTCAACGACCGAGATTAAATCTCTAATCAGTGGCTAAGATTAGATTTGGCTTGATCCATGACTTTTAAAACCTTCTAACCTAGTTTTATATTAATACCCATTAATATTTTATTTTTCCTAAGTTTAGACTTAGGAAATCCATTAAAATTATTAATTATTTTAATTTTTGGGTCTTGGAGATCTCATGTGCTTTAGCCTCTCCATCCATTTTCATGGCTAGAGCACATCCGATGCTACCACAAATCAACAGTGATAGCAGAGCTGATGGTGTGTTAGGACTTATACACTTAGATATTTGTGGCCTGATGTACACTAGAGCTCACAACAGTGCTGAATATTTTGTCCCCTTTATTCATGATCATTCTAGGAAAACCTAGATCTACTTCTTGAAGACTAAGGATGAGGTTTTCGATAGTTTCAGAGAGTTTAAAGCTCTCGTGGAGAATACGATAGGGAAGAAGATCAAGATGCTTCACTCAGATAATGGTTGAGAACATATTAATAAAGACTTCAAATATTTCTGTGTGAAGGAAGGCATCAAGAGGGAATGGACAACTCCATATAATCCACAACAGAATGGTGTGGCGGAGTGGAAAAACATAACCATTGTTGGGGCTGCAAAGGCTATGTTATATGACCAGGACCTACCTAGATTTCTGTGGGCAAAAACATGTAACACGATAGTGTATATTCAGAATAGGACTCTTGATAGAGCATTGGGGAAGAAAACGCCAGATGGAATCTTCATAGGGAAGAAGCCAAAAGTCAGCCACCTTAGAATTTTTGGCAGTGTTCCTTATTGTCACGTGCTAGATGGTAAAAGAACCAAACTGGATCAGACTGTAGATAAGGGGTTTTTCGTTGGGTACAACGAAACCTCAAAAGCATTAAGAATCTACATTCCTAGCAGTAGGAAGATAGTAGTAAGACGAGACGTGAAGTTCATGGAGGACCAAGTTTTTAGGAGATCTCGTGAAATCCTTGCAGATTATTAGAATTAGTCAACATAAGCTCCTTTAGTCCAGTAGCAGTGGTTGCCATGGGGGCAACCAGTGGGACAAGCAAGGGGACAGTCACAAGGGTCAAGTACTGTGACTAGTACCAATTTTTCCTCAGGTGTAGGAAATCTAGGGAGTTCTCAGCAGATGGAGCAACAAAGACAAGATGAGGAGGAGTTGGTAGAACTTAACACCACTAGTGGTCGAGCCAACAGAGAGGTTTGTTAGACATTAAGAGATGCAAAGGAGTTTATTGGAACTCCTAGAACGAGCAAGAGACAACATAGACAACTTGACAGGTACCAAGCATTGGTAGCTCAGGTTGCAGAACCTTGCAGCTTTCAAGAGGCCATACAACATCAGGTGTGGATAGATGCCATGGTAGAAGAGTATAGCTCTATCATGATGAATGATGTGTGGGAGGTAGTGCCCAGGCTAGAAGACAAATCAGTTGTAGGTTCGAGGTGGATCTATAAGATCAAATATGCGGCATAAGAGAGTGTGGAAAATTACAAGGTGAGGTTCGTGGCAAAGGGGTATACACAAAAGGAAGGGATAGATTATGAGGAAACCTTCGCTCCAATGTCCATATACACTTCTATCCAGTTAGTTATATCTCTAGCAACTCAGATGGGATGGCAGATTCACCAGATGGACGTCAAGACAACCTTCTTGAACGAAGAGATAGAGGAGGAAGTGTACATAGAACAACTAGAGGACTTCGAGACTCGTGAGAGGCGCACGCATGTGTGAAACTGAAGAAGGCTTTATACGGGCTTAAACAAGCTCCTAGGGCATGGTATGGTAGAATTGACTCCTACTTGCAGCAGATGGGGTTCGTGTAGAGTGACGCAGATCCCAACCTTTACTATTTGATGGTAGAGGATGCGCCCCTCATTCTAGTTTTATATGTGGATGATCTATTTTGACAAGATAATCAGGGCTCATAGAGGATTGCAAGAGGAACCTGACAACAATAGTTGACATGAAGATTTGGGGTTGATGTTGTTATGAACATAAATTATGTAAAAATAGATAATAAATAGAGAATAAATAATAATGATAATAATAAAGAATAAGTAAATTAACTAATGGTTACTTAGTTAATAATTCGTGAAAAGGTACTTACCTGGCTATATATACAAGACCCTCATTCTCAATTGTACTCATCCTACATCAATTCTTTTATACAATATACAATTTACAATTACTATCCTACGATGGATGTCTTTGTTTACGAAGTATTTTAATATTTCCACTGCGTATACGACTAGTGGTCGTTACATTGGTATCAAAAAGGTTCGATCCTCTGGACGCTCAACCACCAGTCTGATCTGGCCTTTGGCCATTAATCCTTCATCAACCTTGTTGTTGTCACAATTGAAGCATTTTGCTAAACAGTTGGAGTTTCCTTGTTTCGGCAGTTTCATCATTCAGGGCTTTGGCCATTAAACAAAACAAAACAAGGAAGAAAAAAATAAGATAGTCAAAGAAAAAAGAAAAAGGAAAAAAGAAAATAAAAGAAGTACTTATAAGGATAAAAAAAAAATATAGTCTGATGTAAATTTTGAAGGAGAACATTCATATATATAAAAAGGTTCTACATTATTGATAAAAAATGCATGATAAAGTTAAGAGGGAATCTTTCCAAATATATTTAAAACTATACATAAGAGAAGGAAGAGTAGATAATATTATCTTGATTCTTCATGTTTACAAGCCTGTGGTTTTAGTAACCCATGGTAATTGCCCATGGTATTTCCAAGGTAAAAGAAAAACAAAAGGAATACAAAAACTCTTTATGTGAATGATAAGTTTTACTTTTTACGTAGAGAAAATTAACAGAGTCAAAGGCACATAAGTGGACATATATTTTATATTATACCCCAAAGAGGTGCATAGCCATGTTTCCCTAGGGTTGTAACTTTTCAAAAAGAAAATGAAAATATTATAAATAAACAATATGTAAAGAGAAGTTTTATATTATAAAGGGTATTTTAAGGAAAATATCAAGTCGCAAAATTATTGAAAATATATATAAGTACAAAGCGGGTATTATTATAGAAGGTTACTTAAAAGCTCCATATATTAAAGTATATAAAGGTTTCAATCTAGAACTATAAAGAGATATAAGGATAACAAGTTATAACAAAGGAAGAATACTTTTTAAAAGCATTATAATAAATATAAGGTGCAATTTATTTAAATATTGGAGCTATATTAACTTATTTTAAAGTGGGAAAAAATATATAAATTGAGGAAAATAAAAGTTAAGGGATTTTATAAAGGTCTTCAACTTTATCAAATCAAAGGCACTTATTTTAAAGAAGTTGTCCATTTTTGAAGAAAAAAGCGAATGGAGCCTAATTCTAAAATGATGAAGGAAGGACGATTTTCCTATAAAGGTGTTTTAATCACACATCATAAGTTTATTACACTAAGAGGGACTGTCCAAGGGAAAAAAATTAATATCTCTATTATTACAAGCAACGACGAAAATTACATAAATATTAATCTGGCGAATTCACTGTTAATTTCAGATGCCAATGTAGGCGAAACAATAGATCTTTTTGGAAAAAAAATATGAAATTAATGATTTACAAATAACAATGGAGCATTATGAGTGCATATCCCAATTTTGTATTGTAAAAATGTGTGACATGGAGGTTGACATAATTCTTGGTCAACCTTGGTTTAGAGAATTAGGTGCGTTCATGTTAAACATAGAGAAAAAAATGTTGATGTTTTCTTATAAGGGAAGGATGATCACATTTCGAGACATGACAATGAAGTCAAAATCAATAATGCCCTCGTTAGAAGACTTAAAAGATGTTACAAAATTAATACCTCAAAGGAATCAAAACTCAATATCGGAGAAGCAAAAAGAGCTTGAGGAGGCCATATCCAATAAAAACGACAAAAATTCTCGTTAAAAGATCATATCCAGAAACTACTTGCGTAAGTCAAAAAGTGTAAAACTAAGAAGCAAAAGTTAGAACAAAAAAAATAAAGTTTTAACGAGAAGCTCAACGAAAGTTTATCAGAGAAGGAAGAGGAAAATTTACACTTAGAACCTTAATAAAAAATTATTAGAACAAATTAAAAAATTAAAAGATCAAGAGAAGGATAATAGTGACAAGATCAATGATTCAGAAAAGGAACTTTTACGTCTAAAAAAACATAACCAAAATCTTCTTAATCAGATTAAAAAACTTAAGGCTGATAAGAAATCTTTGAAGAATAGATATGAAGAACTTATCGCAAAGGAAGCATCAAAATCTCCAGATGTAGCAGCCCAAGTTGAAGAAACAAACATCGATCCCACTAATCTCACAGTTTGGGCAAATCCAAATCCTAATGAAGTAAAGATGTACTCAGAGGTTGCAGTTGAAATGACGGACACCCCAAATGAAGATTCATTAGTCAAGTCAACAACAACAATGCCTGAAGGAAATCAGGAAACTGCCATAAAAACGTTTAAGGAAGTTCAAACAAGAAAAGTTCCTTATCTACATCTGAATCACAAGAGTAGACACCTTAATCAATCTACAAATCTATATCACGCAAAACATAAACAAACTCATGTATATATTGAAATGAGCTCAATCTGGTCATACAATAACTATTCACCACACATCTCCAAGGATTAGAAGATTCCCTAAAAGATTAATCTAGGATGGTCCGATCCGTTTGATAATTCTGTCTATCGCTCATAACATCATATCGTCTTGTATCAACAAAGATAAAAGCTCAGAAACAAGAAGATATTTTGAACGACAGAAGAGATCCAATCCTTCATCAGTAAGCTTTGAGGACAAAGCTTTTTTGAAGGAGAAGGCAAATGTTATGAACATAAATTATGTAAAAATAGATAATAAATAATAATCATAATAATATAAATAATAAGTAAATTAACTAATGGTTAGTTAATTAATAATGAAAAGGTATGTCTTAAAGACATGCCTGTTCGTAGGAGGGTACTTACTTGGCTATATATACAAGACCCTAATTCTCAATTGTACTCATCTTACATCAATTCTTTTAAATAATATACAATTTACAATTACTATCCTACGATGCATGTCTTTGTCTACGAAGTATTTTAAATTTTCCACTGCGTATACGATTAGTGGTCATTACAGATGCACTATTTCGTAGGTTTAGAGGTGTGGCAGAAGGACGGGGAGATCTTCCTTGGGCAAGGAAGATACGCTACAGATATTCTAAAGAGGTTCAAAATGCAAGATTGCAGACCCATGTCTACACCCATGATTACTAACTAGAAGAAGATAGATGCATCAGATGACAAGGATGTCGACCCCACCTTGTATAGACAACTCATTGGGTCTCTCATGTGTTTGGTCAACACTAGGCAAGATATTTGCTTCATAGCCAATACCCTTAGTCGGTTCATGGTGGAACCAAAAAGGGTACATTGGGTAGCAGCGTGGCATATTATGAGGTACATTCATGACACAATTGAGTATGGGTTGAAATATACTCGAGAGGATGACATCAGACTTTGTTGGAACTTGGTACACATATGCAGATTAGGCAGGCAATTCAATGGATAGGAAAAGTACCTGCGGGTACCGCTTCAATGTTAGATTAGGGATGGTGTCTGGTGTAGCAGAACGCAAAAGTTAGTAGCACTGAGCTCTGCAGAAGCAGAGTATATGGCAGCGAACACAACTACGTGAAAAGCTATATGGCTTCAGAAGCTGCCAGTAAGCTTGTTCAGGCAGAGGATGGAGGCGACCAATGTCTATTGTGATAATCAGAGTTGCATAATGCTCTTTGAGAATCCAGTGTTTCATGATAGGTCAAAGCACATCGATATTCAGTGTCACTTCATCAGAGATTGTGCACAACGAGGAGTACAATGAGGAGCAGTGTAACTACATTGTCCCCACAGAAGAGAAAGTTGCAAATATACTCACAAAAGTGCTAGGGAGAGTTCGTCCATTTTAGAGAACATATGGGTATGGTGGAGAACCCGTTTTAGTAGCAGGGACAAGCTATTTTGGATGTTGCGGATGTTGCAGTTGCAGCAACAACAGATGAGAGGGAGTTGCAGTGCAGGTGCAACGTTGGCGGCAGTATGGCAGGGTTAGTAGTTGCACAAATGCAACATATATCAGCGTTGCGCAGTAGTTGGTTGGCAGCAACAACCAGACATCAACAACACAACAGGAGATGATGCAAAGACAGAGTGTTGCTACAGGTCGCAATAACGCTAGAACACATTCCTCACTAAGAGGCAGTGTTAGTTTTTTGTAGCATCAGATGGGTTCTAGCCACGAAATTTTGTGGAGAGGCTAGAATACATGAGATATCCAAAACCCAAAAATCGTTTCTGGAAATTCTGCCTGGAAGTGTCTCAATTAGGTTATTAACCGATTTTTAAATATTTTTGAAGTCTAAACTTAGGGAATGTGGTTAATTAATCAGTAATAATTGAGATAAGGTGCGAATCATCTAGAAACTCACATGGATCGGCCCATAAATGATCCTAGCTATTGATTTAAGTTTTAATCTTGGCCGTTGGTGCTCCAACAATGGAGTATAAAAGAAAGTTGATGTGATGATGGAGGTCATCTGGTGCAGATACTCAGTTGCCCAAGCAGTTCGATTTTCTCAGTAGCAGTAGCTCAGTAGAGAAGATAGAGCCAGAGGGTGAATAGCAAGTGGAAGAGGAGAGCAGTAGCATTCTGGGAGGAAGTTTTTCAGTTCCTGGAAGAGTCGAAGGAGAGAAGGCCGAAATATTTAGAGGGCCAGCATAGGTACTGCGTAGAAGGTGACGTAGGCATCTCAACATAGAGGCTGGGGAAGCTATTTCAGAGGCAAAAAATAGTTGTGGGGTGAGGAAAAATTCTCACAATATTTTTTCCAGTATTTTCTTTAGATTAGATTGCTAGCTGGGCATCTAAATTATTGTACTCAAAATTTCTGTTGAACATTAATAATAAAACCCTCATTTGTTGCACCGGTTTTGCCAAGTTGGGTTTTTTCAGGGACAATTGTCCAAAAATAACTGTGCGCTAGAATTTCTTAGTGTCCAATATTTTATTTTCCGCAGTATTTTTATGGTGAAAATTGCAGCTGTGATTTTATTCCTTATTTGCTGTAGCAAACAAACTGCATAATTAATTTTTGAGTTAGAAGAATAATTTCCAGTCACTGCAATAGATGAAATTTCACAAGGATGTCCTCCATTAGCAAGGTTTTACCAGACTCCCTTTAAAACTTGATAGTTCCAACTCCTTCTGGTTGGTACTTGGCATTGTTCCCCAGTTCTATATATAGGTCCATGTCTTCCTCCTTCAGACTAGTGAAGCACTCCTTGACTCACATCATGTGGCAAGAAGCCCCGCTATCAATGTACCATACACTAGCGGTCATTGAGCTTGAGAGACAAGCAATGAGTGAGAGCTCGTTTACGAACCTTGCTGCAAATTCGTCCACTTCAGCTGAGGCCGCAATCTGCTTCTTCTATTTGCCCTTTTTCTTGTTAGGGCATCGACTGGCAAAATGTCCTGGCTGACGGCATGCAAAACACTTTATCTTGCTTAGGTCTTTCTTCTTCTCACCCTTGCAAGTAGACTCATCGCTTGGCCCCTTCTTGGCCTTAGAATTTCCCTTGCTTGCCAGGGCAAGATTCTCCTCCTCAAACCTCTTCTTCTGGTCACCATGCTGACCTCCTTCTTTGATATCCTCTTGAATGAAATCGTCCCACATTCTCTCCCAAGAGGGCAAGTGCTCTAAACCAACAATACTCTTCACGCACAACTCCCATTGCTATGTAAAGCCACTTAAGGCTATATGCACAAGCTCTTCTTCGGGGGTTGTATCTCCATTAGCCGCCATCTCATCCCTCAATAGTGTGATCTTGGTTAAGTAGGCATCCGCAACTTCACCCTTGGACATTCTGATGCTACGAATTTTGTCCCTCGACACAATGTTATGACTCTGATAGTCACTTTGGTACAACTTGGTGAGTGTATTCCACATCTTTTTAAGAATGTCCTCCTTGGATAGATGGGGTATCAAGAGGTCTTTGACCCAATCCATAATGATTCTCTGTGCCTTAGCCTCTTTAACCTCGTGAAGATATAGGGCAATGGGCTTTGAAGTTGGTGGAACCGTTGTTGTGTAGGCGAAGTTCCACAGCTTGTTCTGCTTGAAAACTGCTGTGATTTGAACCTTCGATTGAAGATAGTTCAAAGAGCCTTCTAGTCTGTCTTCATACTGAATGCTAGTATCCATGGCAGAATAAGGCCCTTAGAAAATGGTTGTTTGCTGAACTCATGGTCAGTTGAGTTGGTAACTGTGTAAAATCACATGGCTTTGTACTTAGAGTGCTATTGCTTTGATACCATATTAGTTTCTTTTGAACCCAGATTCATATTTAGTGCCCAATAAAATAGCTCAAAACAAGAAATAAAATTCAGATTTGATATTTTATACACCAAACATACTGGGTTCCTAACTTACCATCACAACAGAAGCAAAAACAAAAATGAAACCAAACACATAAACAATATGACACAATTTTACCTTGGAAACCCCAATGTGGGTAAAACAGGCAAACTTGTGCTCTTTTCAGCTTCTGAAAATGGTGATTACAACAAGGGAATTTTCCCAGAAAATTACATCAGTAGAAAACTCAATCTTTTCCATGTACGGTTCTGCCCAAAACAACTTGTGCGGCCTAGAGAAATCGCTGTACAACCCAGCTGTACGACCCAACAAATTCATCCTGTCAGCCTTGCAAATTCGTGGCTATATGACCTGATATTTTCACCCTATTAGCTGCTCCTAAAGTGAACATGTGCACTGTTCCTCTTTTTCTGTCAATTCGACCCTCTTTTTTAGTTGAATGGTCAGTGTCTCTTGTGCCAAATTGAATGCCCTCTCAACAGCTTGATTTCCTCTTCATGTAGCGGCTTACCTAATCTCCAAAGAGATGGAGGGCTTAGATTGCTTCTTCACTCTTGAGATCAATGGGCACAACTTAATCTATCATTGACCTTTTTTTTTCTACTTTATAAAAGGTTGGCTAGTAAAGTCAATAATTAGATCGTTGAATTTAGCCTAAGGTTCCGGCTTAGGAAATATTTAAATTTAATTTTAGAAGTGATTTTAAGTGATTGACTTCATGTCATGGCACCTGACAAATGCAGAATCGCCATCCAAGCTACAGTTTCAACAAAAATGTCATAAAGTTTAATTTCAAATACAAGAACTAGAACTACATAGTACAAACAGAACTCCACGATTTACCGCTCGAAGATATGGATATGGTGTTATGTGTAGAATGGTTGATGCAGTTGGGAAGTTATACCACAAACCTTGAAGAACAATTCATGGAGTTTTATTGGCAGGGTTAACACTATAAATTATATGGTGTTGAAGCTTCCACTTTCAAAAAAGATGCAACAATATACTGGAACCTCACCAATGCTCAAAGTGCAAACAAAGTCAGACCCATAAAAATAGATAAACATCATTCCATAGAAACGTGCTCAACTGAAGAGAATCATGTTTACTATGCTTTGAGGACAGTGCCTTCCTTTAAGTGGATGGCAATGTTATAAACATAATAATGTAATAAATAATGATAAGTTAATTAGTTAATGAAAGATGTGTCTTATCAAAAAGACATGTCCATTGGAATGAAAGGGCACCCTGTCTAGGTATTTATAATGGGGGCCCTCATTGTAATATTCATCATCATTATCTTATCAGACATTTATCTATCAATACATTTATATATCTACAAAAATAATTCTATCTTTGAGATACAAACAGGGACTGTTTGTTACAGTGAACAAGTGCAATGCCATCACAGTAGATAGTCCATGCTATAATGAAGTGATGTATGTATCCAATACCAAAATTTAAGCTAGGGCATTCACACAAGGAAGCTCAAACCACAGCAAACCATATTAAATATAACCCTTGAAATGCCCGGACCAAGTGCTCTCTATAAATGCAAAATACACCCACAAATGGGACTCATCTCTTAAACCAAAATACAACCAAGTCACTCCAACAACATGTCTAATGATAGTCACGTGTTAATTTCTAACCCTAGCACTTGGTTAATTACTTCCTAGTAGATCAGATCTGCTGAATAAAAAACATGTCTAGAATTGTAACATAAACAAAATAATCAGCATAAGCAAAATTTTACATCAATATCACAATTTCATACACACAGATTTCTGCCCTTCAAATTGGTTCTTTATTCAAATGACTTCAGAACTTACAAGGGCTCTAGCCCTGGGATAATGGTCCACTGAAGAAAATACATACAACAAGAACCTGAATCTGATCAGTTGATCAAGCCCTGGATCTGTCCTTCAATCTGCTTGGCTGAACTGGATCTCCCTGCAGCTTCTTCGAACTGGGCACACTTGAATGGAGTTCTTCTCCACCCAATCACTGAGATGTCACTCTCACTGTGTCTCAGGCTCACTCAACATGTCTTCTTCGTTGGCCTAGCCCTTTTATAAGCTTGAGTTGTTTACTGAATCCACAACCCTAATTTTCAAAGTGGTTGATAGTTGAGATTAAATCTCAACATCACTTGAGATTGACGGTTGAGATTCATCTAATTCATTAATGCAAATAACCTATGCATTTCATTAGATTAACTCACTTTATCTTATAGAAATGAATTACTTTAGGTGACTTCCGCACACAGACACTTAGGCCTGTGCAAAAGTATCTGCCTGAGCTACAAACATCAACAGTGTGGTGACTAGAACATCATAACCAAAAGGTGATCATGTTGAACAGCCCTCCCAAGTACAAACCAATAAATCAGGTGTCACCACAACACCAATACCATACAGAAGTGATCTAATATTACCCAGTGTGCATCCATATTCAATCACTAGAAACAACAATGTGCTCTAGGGACATGATCAAAAAATGTGCAAGCAGCTACTTTCCTCTAGACACCATGCACCTACATTTGGCACAGGCCACAAGGGAAACACCCAGGAAAGTATGTGCACCCAAAACAACCCCTTGAATCCATAAGACGATCAATCAGTGTCATCCTGTAAATCTCTATCATGTGATGAAAATCAGAAGGTGAAATCCCATGCAATATGAAGGCTGACACTGTCTATTTGGTGTTTGTTATAACTGCAGTAATTAGATTTATATTAATTTGTCTCTTGTTTGTATGCCAGCCAATATAAATTTTGGTTTCTCTGAAATTGATTATCACAGAAGACCTTGCAATGTAAATGTTTTGTTTCTCACTTGATATGACATGCGATCTTTGTGGAGTATCATGAATCATGATTTTGGTTTTCTTTTCTTTTCATCTTATAAATTTTGGAAAAAATATTTGTCCACAAGCCAAAGGGGTCGTTTGCCACCAACAGATAATTTCAGCAACAAGCCAGTAAGTCTTGTACTCACACAGGGAACCTTTGCTGAAGAGCATCTTTGATATGAATGTAATGAGCCTAATTGGTTCACATGCTGGTTACCCAAAATAAATAGGAGAACATAAAATAATTCATGTGGACTAAAATAATGTATTGAATATATGGTATTTATATGCTTACAGCGACTCTTCACATAAAATCATGTATTTACAAGCTGTGTCTTTTGATAGTTACAGATAATTCACATTATATCGTAAGTTCTATGTTCCATGATCTATATTTATTAATTTATATTTTTATTACTTTTGGATCTTATAATTAAAATCATTAGTATCATCACCATTGACATTGACATTGTGTTCTCCTCTCTCCTGCAACATGTTTTGTCCAACTACTTCTGTTTGTGTTGCAGATGCCCCTGAAGAGGATCATCATCATTAAATGTGGTCAGTGCTAGGCCCGATGCATTAAGATCCATGTTTTGATACTTTGGAAATAATTTTCCAAGGACAACAGACAAGATATTAACCATTGGCCAACATCAGGTCATGTGTGACTATAGTGTTGGACAAGCACGACACATGTTGTGTGTGTTTGACAGTTAGGCCACAAGTGTTTTGACTTTTGAGTGTCTGGTATTTGACACGAGGACACAAGACACAGGGCCTGAAAGCAGAGTGTCTTGTTGGTTATATATATATATATATATATGCCTCTTATTCAGTAAAACTAAATATAATGTAATAAAATGATAAAACATAATATTTCATGGCTATATTATTAAAAAATATTTCTGCAAATAACAATGTTTATAGTTTTTCTGAGTGTTTAAAAAATGTTTTACATTTTTTCTATGTTTTCTATCTATCTATTTATACACACACAAACACTACTGTTTCCCCGTTTCCTAGATTTCAAAAGTGACTTTTTCAGAACTTGTATGTGTTTCCCTGTTTCCTACTTTTGTGTCTACTTGATAGAACTCTGCAAGGCACACGATTTTAGCAATTATCATACATATTTGCTCCAATGGTGTTTTTAAATCTTTCATTGCTTTTTGCAGGTTACGTCAACTAAGTAAAACCTGTTAGTTTTTTTGATGATTCAATTCCATTGTGGATATCTTTGTAAAGGATGTTATGTTACTTTGCAAGCAACTAGAAGCACTTATAATCTTTCACTATATGGAGAAGTACTAGGTTGTTAAATAAGAATAAAGTTGAAGAAAGTTAGAACAGAGCCTTCCCTTGGAGTTACTTGATGGTGCTTTATTTCGATGATACATAACAGGAAGTTGCTGTGAAGAAGTTTTTGGATCAAGATTTCTCAGGGGATGCGCTTGAAGAGTTCAGAAGAGAAGTAAGATGTCCATAAGTCATGAAATGCTCTTTAATCTAAGAATACTCTATTACAAAATATGTACTCTTGTATTTACCTCTCTTTTATTTACACCCAGTTCTTACCAAATAAGAAAGAGAAAATAATAAGCCTATTGTTTATATTGTTCATGCAAATATTATCTGCATTAAATGTGACATTTTGGACATGGATTGCAGGTACGAATCATGCGAAGATTGCGTCATCCGAATGTTGTTCTTTTTATGGGCGCTGTTACTCGTCCACCAAATCTTTCTATTGTGACCGAGTTTCTTCCAAGGTATGTTGATGCCATACAAGTGTGATTATCTGAAAAGTAAGGATCAATTAATCTCTCTAACTATAAGGTTGACTATTTGATTCCTTTTTATTAAGAGATCTATAAATAGGCCATTTAAAGTAGCCAGTGGCCCAAAGTAAAATGCATATTATTTTAGAGTTGTAGTCATTTTGGATCATTTTTATTCACTTCTGAATTGATTTGAAAGTGCAGTGTAATCTATTTCCAGCCTGTTTCTGTTCAATATCTTGGTGTACAATATATTAGTAGGGTTTTTGAAGTGACTTACGAATTGAGTTCCACAGAGAGGCAGAGCAAAATAAACGCTGAAAATAGTGAATTTGATCATCCAAAAGAAAATAAATGGAAAGTTAAGCAATCATTCAAGTAAATCCAAAATCAAAATATCATTAACAAGTGAGAATAACGTATGTGGAAGGAATAATGAAAGGAAACTGTTCTTTTTTCGTTTACATCCTTCTTTGTAAAGCTCCGAGGTGAGAATGGGGGCAAGGATTGATATAGGCTCAATCTATGATGGTAGCGAATGGGCTGTGTACGCCTGATACCCAGTGATGAGACTTAGTTCCAAAGTTCCCAGTGGACTTAGTTCGACTATGCATTATATTTGTTCTTTATCTTTTGCATTTCCCCTATGTTACTCTATATGATTCATAAATGACCGTCAAATTTGATCTGTCACCTAAATATGTATATTTTACTGTAAGCTCTAGTGGACTTGATCAAACATGAATACTCTGAACAGATTTGTAATTTTATATATACACAATACAATATAGTGTACATCCTTTCTTGCATACTTGCTCTTGGATTCCAATGTACCTCCATATAAACCACTGAAATCATGATATACTGCAGGGGCAGAAACAAATGAATGTGTAAGTAGCAACGCTTCTCTATACACCCAGCAACCACCCTCCAGTGGTTGAACATGCCGTAAGGGATGTACCAAGGAAAGCATGTGCATCCATAACAACATCCATAGAGGCAAAGGGTGATGCTAATGATGAGGATCTCAATAGAAGTGATGGTAGAATATATATATCTATTGCTTTTCCCTCTTTCAAACATTTTGAGGGGTCATGTTTCCAGCGCATTTCCATTTTGGAAACACATACCCATTTCCCCGTATCATGCAACATAGATTTTTGAAAAATCATGTGCAGTTGATTTTTTAGAGCTGCTATAAGTTTTATGACAATATTGTCCTTGCTTTTAGTTAATCATTTGAAACTATATTCAAGTTATTTAATAAACTTCACAATTCCAAAACCTTGAGAGCGAGGGATTTCGAATTTGTTACCTTTTTTTACACTTCTTCGTAACACTCCAGTCCAAACAAATAACTTATGTGGGAAATCACATCTAATCATGTTAAAGTATATGCTTTATAAATTATAGTCAAACAAATATGCAAATCTCAACTTGCTTCCTGTCTTAGTTTCAATATTTCTTAGGTTGGGCATTTTTTTGGGTACAAGTTTTATACCACTTCTAGGGTATTATATCTCTCGTAGATATTTTTTCCCTAAATTTTCTGAGATTCATTTCCATGTTTGTATATTTGCAAACACCATGGCCTAGTGGTCATCTTCACATTTGACCAACGTATCTCCACATGCCTTTAGTCTAGGACATCCATGTCTATGTATCATTTTGTAGGCTTGCCTTTTGAGAGAGGTTTTTTGGCTTCATGTCTATATGACATTTTCAAGAAAATGTTCATTTGGCATGAATTATAGGGGTTTGGTTTTGGATATTTAAAACTACTCCACATGTAGGATGTCTCTTTTTTTTTCTTCTAGTAATCTACTCTTCATTTTCATCTTTTCTCTTTGTAGTCTACTGTTCATTTCTTGTCATTTGACTTATTTTTTTGGTTCTATTTTAATGGATATATATTTACAAACATGTGTAGTGTCTAAAAATTGCCTAAAGTAAAAGCATCACATTTGTGTGCTGCCTTCTAGGTATCTTTGTCTAACTTTGTTGTTCACTTGTTTTTATTTGTTCTTGTTAGGAAACTATTTCCTTTTCTTGTCAGTTTCTTCATTATCTTTACATATCTCTCATGTCTTCCTCATTACTTTTTTGTGCCCTAGTAGTTTTTATCTGCAAATTCTGTTGATGTGGTCTTGACTTGCATTGTATGTGTATTTGGTTGTTGACAAATCATTCACATGTCTTTGGGTGTCTCTCATTTCATGACATTGATATGTTCTTGTGACAATTTTTGATCATGTTTACCAATGTTTACTTGCTTTATCTTTGTTGTTAGTCTACTACAATCAATGTATGCCTTTGGATTCATAAATTCTGTCACAAACATCTCTTCTTTTTGCTAGTGTTGTTCACTTTTTCTTTGGTCATGTTCATGTCTTGCTTGTTTTCAAGGATTTTTCTCTCTTTGCATATGTCTCACATCTTTCACAACACATTTGTGCCCTAGTAGTTTTGATCTGCCGATTCTAATGATGTGGTCTTGAGTTTCTTTATGTGTGTGTGGCAGCTTGATTTGCTTGTTGACAAATCATTCACACTTCTTTGGGTGTCCCTAATTTTATTATGTTGATATGCTTTTGTGGCATTTCTAACCACATTTACCGATGTTTACTTGCTCTATGTTTGTTGTTAGTCTAGTACAATCACTATATACTTTTGGTTTCATAAATTCTCTCACAAAGATTCTCTTCCTTTTTCTACCATGGTTCTCTTGTACTTTGGACATGTTCATGTCTTGTTTTCTGTCAAGGATTCCAAGCTACAAATTTGTCTTAGGCTGTAGATGTTTGCTACATGGGCTCTCAAGTCCTTTCTTTCCAAAGTTTTCAATCTTGAAATAGGATTGAATTTTGCAAGGCCATTGTTTGGGAGTTTATTGGGTACTCGACCTTTGAATTCGCTGAGTGTTTTTGGTAGGTTTGCATGTTAGTTGACATAGACTTGGTTAGGTCTTGTTCAGTTGAGCCAATTCACGACTTTCCTATGTTGACTTGGTTTAGTGCAAGTCAACTTGCAGGTTGGACTGGTTTTGGACAAAAGCCATCGAGACTCGACCAAGTCTAGTAACATTGCTTTTTGTTTTTTTTGTTTTCTCATAGATTTCGTATTCTCTTTAAAATATATTGTAATAATATTAAGTATAGACTCTAGACTATATAAATTTTCCTTTCTTTTTCTAACTTAAAAAATGAACTTGCCTTCATTTTTTCTCGTGTTGACCTTAATCTTTATAATTTCTGATGCTCCTAGTCTAGCTCTGATACTCTATGGGATTTTATATGGGCACATGCATAACACAAATCACACAAATATATTTGGACAAGACAATACACATAACCGCATAACCTATGTTAATGATGCTACCACTTGTACATTTATTGGAGCTCGAGGTAGGCTATCCAACATACAAGCACTAGTTTCTAGGGTTTATTATCGGTCAAACTAACAGGGGTCCTAGGAGGGGATCCTATAGAGAAACTACTAGCTCAAGGGCAACAATGGAGGGAGAGCCCACTGTCACCTTAGCTAAAGCTCCTTTCTCTTTATAGACTTTCACTGATGGGAGTCCTGGTATATGAGGAGTCATGAGAAAATATAGTTAATGATAAGATGAGGAAGTGATTCCTAGGCCTACTCACAAGAGAGACTCAATTAGATAGGTTGCTTGCATTAGAAGCAAGGTGATAGGCTCTCTAGGAAGGGCTAAGAGGAACTTTAGGTCTAGGGTTTGAGAGTATTTATTGTCAAGAAGCCTCCCAGACCTAGAGATATTTATGGGGACTTGGCTTCTATGTGATCTTTGTGAAAATGGCATTGATAGGTTGTAGGACCACACAAAACCAAACAAACCCAAAGTTAGGTCAAGGGTATGGAGCTGATCAACCAAAGAGGGGCTAGGATGATGACATAAGCCCTCCCTCTGCAGCAGGAGACAACCTCTGGACCTTGGAACATGTGCAAAGTGTATGGTGCATCTATGGAGCCAAATGGGCATGGTGAACCAGGTGCATCATCCTCATCCAAAAGGTGGAATATGAATAATCAACAAGTGTTGCTGGGGATCCATAAAGTACTCTTTGCTATGGTGGAGGCTCATGGTTCTCAACGCTCATCCTACAATTGCTATTGTGGCCCTCTGGAGGGCTAGGACCCCGTATAGGGAGATCAAGCCCGAAATGGTGATCCACCTGCAATTTTGCGTAAGATCCAAATGTCTCCTCTTGCACTCCAATACAAAAAATCATAAGAATAATCAAGTAAAGGAGCTTAAAAGTCATGGAACCAATGGGTCACTTCATGGTGGCATGCCCTTCCATAATGGGCTTTGACATGTACAAATGTCGCCAAGCTCAATAGGGGTTAATTGAGGACTCTATTAGGTGATTTCAACCTTTAAATGGTGTGACATGTCCATGGTACATCCCTCAAGTGGTAGGTGGCAAATGATATAGTAATAGAATGGAGTGGGGATCAGGGGAATCATCTAGACCATATGGCATGGTGCAAGCGTAGCTATAATAAGGGAATCCCACACTTGGCTATATGAGTGTAGGAGGGATTAAATCATGGTACAAGAGTTACCCTGACCTTTGCCTTTCCACCCTTCTTCACATGCCTTTTCCCTTTGATTTTTCTTCATAACTTCTCGAGGCTCCAAGGGATGAGAGCATGATGTGTAATATATAACAGTGGATACCCCCTTAAGGTGGGGCAGTTCATCGCTGATCCAAAATCTTTTGCTTATAGATGTTGTTAAAGAATTACATGCATAAATTGTTGCTTGAAAACTTAATGTGCACATGAGACAAGAGGAGAAACACATAAAGCATGAAAGAAGACAACAAGACTTGATAACTGAGTTCGTTCGACTTGGACTACGTCTCCGGGCCCTGCTCGATCAATGGGAAGGCCTTCATTCATTAAGTGGCATGAAAAAGAAAAGTACAAGCATCAGTTATAAAAAGGAGTCTTATACCTACATACTGAAAAATGGCCGAAAAATGCAGAACTCTGATGGAGAAATGGACAATGCCATTGCGTTCGTGGCGTCGAGAAGTGTTGAAACCATATAAAATTTGTCAAATTCTGACAAAGTGAAATTTCGCCCCTCCTGCAAAATTTTGCCTCGAACTGCGTGCACTGCCTCCTTTGCCTGAGCACACTGAAAATTGCGTTTTAAATAAAATATTGGTGACGGATTTTGCCGAGTTGTTCGTTAGCGGAGTTGGTTAAGGTTCGGTTCATATGGAGGAGGTCGGGTGGTCAAACCCCGCCTCCTCTTTTTTTCATACATTGTAAACAAAAATATTTTAAAATTAAATTTCGGTTGGGCCAGGCCTGCCTTGGGCGGCCCGCCCATCGTACCCACCTCCATCTCTGTAAATTTTTAATGGGTAGTTGGCCCTACCCAACTGTGCATTATTTACTTTAGTGCCCTGTGGTTGAATTGTTGTTCCGTGGGATGGTTTACATTAAATGGGTTGGGCATCCAAACTCCCGTGCCCTTTTATGTATGGTGGCCGTTGGGATGAATCTGTGGGAGGGTCTGGGGGTCGTGGCCTACCCCTTCACCATTAACTTTGTTATGTGCGGATGAGGGTTGGGGTGATGGGGTTGGTGGCCCGCCACCCCCTTTTTTTATATATATTTTTTGTTTTAAAAAATAAATTGTGCCATTTTGAAAATTTTGTTTTGGACCGTAGGAGTCTTTTTAACTAGACCATGATTTCGCTCGGAATCTGGCCGGAGTTTACTAGATTCCGTCTTCCGGAAAAGTGCAAATTGTGTCCTCGTTAAACATGCCTAGTGATCAAAAGTCAACCCAACTTTGACTACTTCTATCTCCTTCATTTGGACTCGGATTGGAGTGTTGTTCGCACCATTGGAATCAGGGCGAGGAGCACTTCGATCTGATGTCAAGTTCATTGCCTTTCCACCACTTTGAATTTTGAGCTTTTCACATGCCACTGTGTGTGAAGATCCACCTGGATCAATCCTCCCCATTGAGGAGCTTTTGGCCCGCCTAAAGCTTTATCAGTCAATTGGCAAGTGAGGGAATTGTTCCCTCACTCTTTTCTTCTCCAGCCATTTTGCCTTGCTAGGGTGCATCCCCTTGAAACCAACTCGAAGGTATTCCACATCTCACCGTCGTGAAGTCCTGGTTCTTCTGTCAAAGATGATGTCTTCAGGTAACTCATCAAGATACTCTGGTGCAAAATCATCAACTGTAGGAACTATGCCCACCTTCTCGGTGTCCATAATCAAAGGTGGCTCATACAGCTTTAAGTTCTCCACATTTACCATGTAGTACATTTGCATATATATCGGCAAATCGAGATGAAAGGCATTGTTTCCAATCTTCTCCACAATGGTGAATGGACCATACCGGATTGGTCGCAACTTCTTCCTTTCTCCCTTCATCCTGTCCTTGTTGATATGGAACCACACTTTGTCGCCCACTTGAAATTGATGGTTGACTCGGTGTTTGTCATGTCAAGCCTTTTAACGAGCTTGACTTTTCTCTAACTGCTCCTCTACTGCTTGGTGAATCAACTGGATTTGTTGAATGAACTGCTGCGCTTTGTCCTTGTCATCATGTCCATTGGAGTCATCTTCCCTTCCAAAGACCATATCAAAAGGGCTTTTTGGCAGGTAGCCAAAACATGTCTCAAATGGTGAACGATGCGTAGATGAGTGCACTGCTCGGTTGTAGGAATGCTGCACATATGGAAGATGCTCATCCCACAACTTAGGATGTTCCCCACAATGGCCTCGCAACAAATTTACCACAATGCATTTGAAAACCTCTGTCTGTCCGTCAGTCTGTGGATGAAATGTCGTGCTTCTTTTTAAGTTGGTGTCCATCATCTTCCACAAGATGGTCCAAAACTCTCCGAGAAAGCGAGAGTCTCGATTTGACACAATCGATGTGGGCAACCCAAAATGGGCCCAAACATGCTGAAAGAAAAGATGAGCAGTCTGCTTTGCAGTTATTTGCTTTTTACAAGGCATTAAAATACACATCTTACTAAAACGGTCAACAACGACATACAAATAGTCGTGACTTTTTCTAGACAAAGGCAAACCTCCTACAAAATCCATCGACACACTTTCCCATGGACAACTTGGAATAGGGAGTGGTGTGTAGAGCCTGAGTTTCCTATTAAAGGGCTTTGAAACAGAACACATCACACAACCCTTTACATAGCGAGTCACAATGTTCTTCATATGAGGCCAAAAACAAAATCTTTGTACATGACACAGTTTTTTCGATACCAAAATGACTAGATACAAGGGAGGGGGATGCCTTCCGGATTACATGTACCCTTTCTCCTGTGGGTATGCATAATGTGCCAAGGTGATACAACAGTTTCCCTTGTAAGTGATAGTTGTCCACCTGTGAACCATGGGTTAGTTTTGCATAAATCTCCTTAAAGTCATCATTGTTAGCATACTGTTCAGCATAACTTTCTAAAGGTAACGAAGCATTATGCAAAATAACAGAAGCAGAAATAGGAGGGCGAGATAGCATATCGACCACTTTGTTGCTAGTGCCCTTCTTATACTTTATTACCAGATGAAACGACTGTAGAAAGCCCATCCACCTGAAATGACGAGATTGCTGCAACTTGGTTTGTGACTGAAGATACTACAAGGGCTGATGATCCGTATGGATTATGGTCTCCTTGCCGATCAGGTAGTGTTTCCACTTTGTCACACTCTGGACCAAGGCATATAATTCCTTGTCATAAGTAGGATATTTTATCACAGCTTGAGAGAACTTCATTGAATGGTAACATATCAGCTTCTTTTGCTGCATCAGTACAACTCCCATGGCATATTTGTTGGCGTTTATCACGATCTCGAATGGCTGTTGGAGATATGGTAAGGCCAAGACCAGTGCGGTGCTGATATTTTCTTTCAATGTTTTGAAGGACTTCTGCTGCTTTCCTCACTATTGAAAGACTTGCTTTACACTTGTCAATGTGTGTAACGGTGCTGCAATAATAGAGAAATTGGCAATAAATCTCCTCCACTACTATACTGCACCCAAAAAGCTGCAAACCTCAGTTACACTAGTAGGTTTAGGCCAATTTACAATTGCTTCAACTTTAGAAGGATCAATTTTTAGCTCACTGTGACCAACAATATGACCTAGGTAAACCAAAGAGATTTTCCCAAACTCACACTTTGACAATTTTACATAGAGTTTTTCTTTTTTCAATACATCAAGCACTTTCTTTACATGACATACATGTTCATTCCAACTTTTACTAAAGACAAGGATATCATCTAGATATACAAGAACAAATTCATCAATGAAAAGGCCTAAAGAGATCATTCATGACCCTCATGAAAGTGGCTGGAGCATTGCAAAGTCCGAATGGCATCACCATCCATTCGAACAACCCCTGTTTGGTCTTGAAGGCGGTTTTCCACACATCCTGCTCTGCAATTCGGACCTGGTGATAACCACTACGCAAATCCAATTTGGTGAAATAGATAACATTCTTTAACTGATCTAATAAGTCATTAATGCGGGGAAGAGGGTAACGATTTTTCACCGTGATTTTGTTTAGTGCTCGATAATCCACACACATCCTCCATGTGCCATCTTTCTTTGGCACTAAGACAATCGGTGAGGCACATGGAGAAGTACTCGGTCTGATGACCCCTTGGTTCAATAGTTCCTGCACCTGCTTTTTGATCTCCTCCATCTCAATGGTCGACATCTTGTAGATGCCAATATTCGGTAAAGGAG
Organism: Pinus taeda; assembly: GCA_000404065.3. NCBI lineage: Eukaryota > Viridiplantae > Streptophyta > Pinopsida > Pinales > Pinaceae > Pinus > Pinus taeda. Next base: position 64,136 of record APFE030746338.1, read on the forward strand.
CGTCATGCTGCAAATGGATCTCATGTTGGATTTCCCTCTTCGGAGGTAATCTCCTTGGTTCCTGAAACATCTCATCATAGTTAGAAATTAATTCACATAGTTCCTTTTTATGCACATGATCACAACACTGGAAAGCATCAGATAATTCTGCATCTTTTCTGCTTACAACCATAAGCATGCAACCCTTACTGGAATTCACCAACCTCTTCATTTGTCTTGCACTTACAAGGCTGGCATTGATTTTAGTTTGATGAGCCCTTACAATATATTTTACCCCATCTTTTGTGATTTGGTATTTGTTTTCATGACGAAAGAAGATTACCTTTCTGTCATATAGATATGGACTCCCTAACAAAATGCCATAGATATCCAATGGTATCACATCAAGTTTTACCTCATCCACTAACTTAGAAGCGATCACAAATTTAACCTTACACTGCTTAGTTATATTCAGTTTTGCTTTATCATGTATCCATCCAACTGGGTAAGGTTTTGGATGTGGTTTGGTTTCCAAGCCTAACTTCTTTACCAAGGACTTTGAAATTAAGTTTGCTTGGGATTTGGTATTAAATAGAGTTTCCACTTTTGTATGATTTATGATAACTTTAATATGAAATAGCTCAATTCTCTTTCATTCATTAGGAAGAGACTCATCTATTGAACTAGTGCCTTCGTGTGATTCATAATTAACATGAGGTGTAAGAGTACCTTTTTTTCCTGCTACTGTGATCAATGCTTCATCTCCCGAATCGGAACCAAGGTCTCGCTGCACAATTGCCATTGTCTTTTTCTTGCCTTTTCCTCCATACTTCTTTGGTCTCTTTTCGGGTACTGTTTCCAACAATGATCATCGTCATGACCTTCCTTTTTGCAGTGATTGCAATAAGGTCTTTCTCCTTCATCTTTCTTGGCTGATGCCATCCTCTTCTCCTTTCCTTTTCCTTTCACTTTGGGTTTGCCATTTGGAGGTGTGAAAGGTGGTTTCTTGAAATGATCATCTCTTTCATTTTTGCTCCTATTCTCAAGATGAATTGCTTTCACACTGGCCGAGTCAATAGTAGTTGGTTCAAACAATAATAATGAATGTCTAAGGTAACTATGTAATGATCCAATATACTTAGTTACTACTTCAGGTGAGTCAAGTGCAATGCCCAAATTAAGTGCCTGTTTTCTAAATTTCTCTGTAAAGCTTTGAACATCCTGACCTCTGCCATGCCTTAAGTATTGCCAATCCATTAAGGCTTTTTGTTTGTAACCTAAGGGATAGAATTGTTCCTTCAATGCAGAAATGAAACTAGGCCATGAGGAAAGAAGATTACCTACACTCTTACTGCTTCGCAATTTGCTCTCCCACCAAACAAGAGCGGTGCTACTCAGCCGAAGAGAGGCCAGCTGAATCTTTGCCTCGTCCTCATCGATCTGCTGAATCCTGCAGTAGATTTCAATCTACCTAATCCAGTTATTAAGCTTTTTTGCATTACTTTCACCGTTAAACATGGGAAGATAAAATTTGACATCTAATTTAAAGAAAGGTTTCTCAGATGCATCCCTTGAATTTCTATGATGATGGTGATGAGAGAAAGAAGAACTTTCACTCGTGGAAGGAGAAGGAGGTGGTTCTTCTCCACCATTTCCATGCGCTGAACCTTGTTCTTCTAGTTTTCTCTCTTCTGCTTTCCCCAACCTTGAAACCAATTAACTGACATTCTCTACCATTGAATAGAAGGTTTTGCGGAAATTGCGCTCCTCTTCAAGACGAGCCTCTTCATCTGCCACGTTTTTCATTTGATGTGCACGCCGCGCTTCGGGATTGAAAGACTTTAGTTTCCCTTCGCCTCTTCAGAGCCTGTTGCTTGTTAGTATACAAACATGAAATTCACATCTAAAAAGGCCTGCTTTGATACCACTTGATCCAAAATCTTTTGCTTATAGATGTTGTTAAAGAATTGCATGCATAAATTGTAGCTTAACAGAGAAAAATTAATGTGCACATGAGATAAGAGGAGAAACACATAAAGCATGAAAGAAGACAACAAGACTTGATAATGGAGTTCGTCCGACTTGGACTATGTCTTCGGGCCCTGCTCGATCAATGGGGAGGCCTTCATTCATTAAGTGGCATGAAAAAGAAGTGTACAAACATCAGTTACAAAAAGGAGTCTTATACCTCCATATTGAAAAATGGCCAAAAAATGCAGAACTCTAATGGAGAAACGGACAACGCCATTGCGTTTGTGGTGTCGAGAAGTGTTGAAACCATATAAAATTTATCAAATTCTAACAAAGTGAAATTTCGCTCCTCCTGCAAAATTCTTCCTCGAACCGCGTGCACTACCTCCTCTACCTGAGCGCATTGAAAATTGCGTTTTAAATAAAATATCGGTGGCAGATTTTGCCAAGTTGTCCGTTAGCAGAGTTGGTTAAGGTTCCGGTTCATATGGAGGAGGTCGGGTGGTCAAACCTCGCCTCCTCCTTTTTTCATACATTGCAAACAAAAATATTTTAAAATTAAATTTCGATTGGGTCGGGCCCGCCTTGGGCGGCCTGCCCATCGTACCCACTTCCATCTCCGTAATTTTTTAATGGGTAGTTGACCCTACCCAACTGCTCATTATTTGTTTTATGTGCCCCGTGGTTTCATTGTGGTTCCATGGGATGGTTTACATTAAATGGGTTGGGCCACCCAACTCCCATGCCCTTTTATGTATGGTGACCGTTGGTATGGATCCGTGGGAGGGTCGGGGGTCGTGGCCTGCCCCTCCACCATTAACTTTGTTATGTGCGGATGAGGGTTGGGGTAGCAGAGTTGATTGCTCGCCACCCCCCTTTTTATATATTTTTTTGTTTAAAAAAATAAGTTGTGCCATTTTGAAAATTTTGTTTTGGACTATAGGAGTCTTTTTAACTAGGTCACGATTTCGCCTAGAATCTGGCCGAAGTTGGCTGGATTCCATCTTCTGGAAAAGTGCAAATTGTGTCCTCGTTAAATCTGCACAGTGATCAAAAGTCAACTCAACTTTGACTGCTTCTATCTCCTTCATCCGGATACGGATTGGAGTGTCGTTCACACTATTGGAATCAGGGTGACGAGCACTTCGATTTGATGTCAAGTTCATTGCCTTTCCACCACTTTGAATTTTGAGCTTTTCCATGCCATTGTGTCTGAAGATCCACCTGGATCAATCGCCTACCAGGGGTTGGGACAATCATGGGTTCCTTAATGACGAAGGGGGCTCATTTAGGGCCCATAGGAACTAGGGTGATGACCATGGATACAGGTAGAGCTCATGTTTGGCTTTTGCGCATGTGCTAAATTTGTATGTGTCGACCATCTTTTGCATTTTGTGGTACATTTCCTATTGAAAGTTGCCAAATTATGCTTCTTCTTTTCTTTTTAGCTGCATCAACCTCCGAGGCATCATTTCAAGCCCGACCCAAGGTGTGGACAAAGGGAGGGGGAGGCTAACCCTATGTGGGCCCAATGGACACATATGGACCCAGATGTGAAAGGAGATGAATGGGGCTAAAATGAGTGGAAGGGGGTGATGTATGTGGTGTCAAGAAGCAGGACTACGCAACCAAAGTTGGAATTTGCCAAGTAGTGCCAACCCTAAAGCTAGTGGCCAGTAAAGGAGCTCCCATGGGACTAGGATACAAGGTTAACCACAAAATCGGGCAATGGAGACAAGAATATAGACCTAGCCCACTCTTTCCGCCAAATTACCCCACCAATCCATGCCCAAAAGTGCCCATGACAAGTAAGGAAATTTACTCAACTATACCAATGAAAAGCCATACCTTTGGGGTCTAGAGGCCGACCTTCAAACATACACTCATAACAAGTGGGCAAGGTACCACGTGGTTGGCTCAGGTGGTGGAGATAATGGCACATCAAGCTATCTGGTGGCTGCAAGGGGTTGTCGAATAAGGACCATTTAGGAGAAATTTTTTCTCCTATATACACTACCCACAGGTGGTGGGTAACATTTGGCTCCAACTGGGACATGAGCTCTCAGAGAGGTGCATGAAGCTACTCGAATGGGAGGTGATGAGAACACCAACAATTTGTTGGTACCGTAGACCTATTACTTGCAGATATCAAAGACCAAGCACATGAGGCAACATGTTTTTGTGGTGTCGTATGATCAACCATGCTTAGTATTAGGCCATAAAAATCAACAAGAAGGTAAAAGTAACTAATCTATAATGGAAATATCATATGATGTTAGTTCTAATGAGAAAATGAACATGCAATGCAGCCTACCTTACCATGCATGTTGCATCACCCAAATATAAGTGTAATCATAGACCCAATGCAACCAACATATCATCCAATCAATATGTAAACAACTTCCCTTCTGCTTACTCATGCAACAGATCCAAAGGCAAGGGTAGGAATGACAACATGGAAGGTCACAAGGGCAGGGGGTGACAAAATGAAGTGAGCATGCATTGAGTGTCACAGGGAAAAAGGGAGCCAAGGGATGCAATCTATTCCACAAATCCTTTCTTCCAACCAAAATATAGAGATATCAACAATTAAGCTTATAAACCTCCGGTGGATAGAAACCTCAGGCATATCATCCTCATTACGTTCCCCATCATTAATGTCATGCTTTATGACCACCATAGGGTCATTACTAGGAGGAAAGGGAGATCGATGACAAGGGGAGACACAATAAGCAAGTTGCTCAAAATCCTAAGTGTATGACGGGGGAGGAGGGATATGACTATTAGATGGTTCTACCTCAACATCATACCTAATAGGAGAAAAACATCATCAATGATGGTGCTAATGCGAGAAGGGGCAAGGCGTGGGCTCAGGGGTAATGTAGCTATGCTATCGGGATCCTAGGGAAGGAATGGGAAAACAAGACCTTCATTAGTGTCCTCATTGGTGTTATAAATAGGGGCCTATTGCTTCCAATAAGTATTCTTCATGTGAGGGAAAACCACAATCCTCACTTTCGGTGGTGTGAGTAGGGATATCATTATGATTAATGTCCTGGAGAAAAGGAGAATCAATTTCAAACTCATTTTCCATGTCACTATCATAAATAGGGTCACTGCTAAAATGATGGTTGTCCACATCCCATTTCCCCTCACTAATACACAAGAAATATGAAATACAAAATGTCATCTTCACAGGGAGCTACAATATTCATATCCTCAAGCACCCTTTCCTGAATGAAAGTCCCTGCTTCATCATGTTCATATTCATAGGATTTAATAGGGCTTTCACTCATGTCATGCATATTCCCAATCCTTAAATTTTCATCCTGATGGTCCTCATCACTATCTTCTTTAGATTGATTCCACTCTTCCATATCTTCCTCACTTTCATGATGATCCTTAAAATTTGAACTTTCTTCAATGTCACCTTGACCATCTAATTGATTACCCTTTCTGGGGCTTTGCGACCGATTATAATATTTTTCATTGATTAATTTAGTCAGAATATTAAAAGCACAGGTTAGGCCAAGAAAGTCAAGGAGACAACTAGGATCCTTCACATAGGTACACATCATTATGTAGAATTGCTTTTGTGTTGACCCATGAAACCTGAGCATGAATTCCTTATCCATATTCTCCAATTAATCTTCATAAAACTCAGCATATTTGTCCACATTCCTTTGCAGTTCTTGAAGGTCTTGATCCTTGAGTTTTGCAAATGTAGAACCAAGGTTAATCTCTTTTTGACAATAGTCCATTTTTCATGATTTTGCATATTAGGGTTAAAATGGAGTCGTCGGGGTGAATTAAAATGCCTTGATAGATGCTTGCTTCACCCTACAAGCGTTAACATTGAAGTTCAATGAAGAAATAGGGCTTCGTTCTTCTAATGGAGTCACCAATAATGATATGTCAATATGTCGTATGGGGAACAAAATACACGTCTTGTGTCCCCAACAATGGCACCAAAAATATTACTGCTCAAACTAGTAGGGGTCCTAGGAGGGGATCCTATAGAGCAACTACTAGGTCAAGGGCAACATGGAGTGATAGCCCACTGTCACATCAGCTAAAGCTCCTTGCTCTTTACGAAATTTCACCGATGCGAGGAGTCCCAGTATATGAGGAATCACAAGAAAATATAGTTAATGATAAGATGAGGAAGTGATTCCTACCCCTATTCACAAGAGAGACTCATTTAGATAGGTTGCTTGCCTTAAAAGCAAGGTGATAGGTTCTCTAGGAAGGGCTAAGAGGATATTTAGGGCTATGGTTTGAGAGTATGTATTGTCAAGAAGGCTCCTAGACCTAGAGATATTTATGGGTACTTAGCTTCTATTTGATCTTTGTGAAAATGGTGTTGATAGGTTGTGGGACCACATGAGACAAAGTGAACCCAAAATTAGGTCAAGGGTATGGAGTTGATCAACCAAGGAAGGGTCTTAACCTAATTTGGGAGGAGGAGAGGATAAATGGAGAAATTTTGTTTTGATTAAACACAATGATCCCAATGACACAACTAGCTATGGGAAACCTAAGGCAAGAAACAATCTTCGAGCTAGGGCTTGGTGTATCTCAAGATCCCACTGTCGGAATTTCGTGAAATTTGGAGCACCTATAGAGGAAACCCTAACATAGTTATGGGCAAGAGATCAAAGTCCTTTGATGGCTAGAACATGAGATAAATGATGCCCTAGGTAACCTATGGAGGCTAGGCCTAGAAAGAGGAAGAGAGATTAGATAAATAAGCTTTGAAAGTGACCACCTATGGAAGGATTAGTGTCTTGTCCTTTGGGAGAGATATTGAGTGAAGTAGAATTTATTGTTTGAAAATAATTCACCCAATCAAGGAGGCCTTCAAGCATCTTTGCATGGAATTAGGGCATGAGAGAGGCTACTTCAAGGACTTTATACTTTTATTTGCAATAATTGATTACTTATTGAGATGTATTTAGCACAAAGTATCTCTAGGAACATTCACCCATTTATAGATGGCCCATGCCATGATGCAATGCTATAAAAGATCAAAATTTCCACCAATTCGTATAGGAAAGCTGTAAATTTCAGACTTGTATAGCGTAAAATCACAACAACATTTATGTGACAAAGTAAATAACAAGAATAAGCATGAAAAAGAGCACTTACATGTACAAAAGAGTATATCCAATCATCAAATTATGCCAATAATGAAGCTCCAAGAAAAGAGAGACAGATCCAAACATCAAAATTCATCCATATCATCCAAACTCATCCTCTAAGAGGGATAGCGAAAATCTCACAAGATCTAATAACCCAATCCAAGTGATGATGATGAAAATGAATTATCTCACTTCTATTTATAGTTATACAATCCTCTAAGGGATTCGAATGGCATAATTTGGACTAAGAATACCCCTAAAATAAAATAATGTGCATAATAACAATACTTTTGGTGACAAGCCCACCAAAATAGTTCAATAACATAAGAATATGCCTCTCACGAGGGCATAATGATCAATATAGTGAGTCATTGGCCTTTGAGGAGGCCTAATGAAGTCTAAGGGTTGCCATGATGTGAAAATGGACCTCAAACATAGCAAACAAGTTGTTGGCCCCTTGTTCTCCAAGTAAGAACTTGTGGCTCTCCCAAGTGGGTGTGGGGGCACAAGGACATCCTCATGGGTCTCCAAGTGGATCGAAATTGCGTGTAAACCATGATGATGACATAAGCCCTCCCTTTGCAGCGGGAGACATCCTATGGACCCTGGAACATCTGCGGATTATATGTTGCATGTGTGGAGCCGATTGGGCATGGTGAACTAGGTACATCATCCTCATCCAAAAGGTGGAACATGAGAAATCAACGAGTGGTGCTAGGGATCCATGAAGTACTCTCTGCTATGGTGGAGGTCCATGACTCTCAACGCTCACCCTACAATTGCCAATGTGGCCCTATGAAGGGCTAGGACCCCGTATAGGGAGACCAAGCCCCAAATGGAAGCCCACCTGCAATCTTACACAAGATCCACTCTTGCCCTCCAATACAACAAATCATAAGAATAATCAAGTAAAAGAGCTTAAAAGTCATGGAACCATTGGGTCAATTCGCGTTGGCATGTACAAATGTCTCCAAGTTCAATAAGGGGTTAGTCAAGGACCTTATTGGGTGGTTTCAACCTTTAAAGGGGGTGACATGTCTATGGTACATCCCTCAAGTGGTAGGTGGCAAATGATATAGTAATGGAATAGAGTGGGGATCAAGGGAATTGTCCAAACTACGTGTCTGGGAGCAAGGCTAGCTATAATGAGGGAAGCCCACACTTGGGTATATGAGTGTAGGAGGGAGAAAGTTGTGGTACATAAGTTACCCTGACCTTTATTTTTCCACCCTTCTTCACATGCCTTTTTCCTTCGATTGATTTTTCTTCATAACTGCTCGGGGCTCTAGGGATGAAAACATGACATGTAATATATAGCAGTGAATACCCCCTAAGGTGGGGCAGTTCATCACTCACCAGGGGTTGGGACAATCATGGGTTCCTTAATGATGGAGGGGGCTCATCTAGGGCCCATAGGAACCAAGGTGATGGCCATGGATAAGGGGTAGAGCTAATGTTTGGCTTTTTCCCACATGCTAAATTTGAATGTCTTGACCATCTTTTGCATTTTTTGGTACATTTCCTATTGAGAGTGGCCAAATTATGCCTATTCTTTTCTTTTTAGCTGCATCAACCTTCGAGGCATCGTTCTAGGCCCGATTCAATGTGTGGACAAGGGGAGTGGGAGGGGGAGGCCAACCCTATGTGGGCCCAGTGGATACCTGTGAACCCCTGATGGGAAAGGAGATGAATGGGGCTAATATGAGTGGAAGGGGGTGATGTATGTGTCAAGAAGTGAGACCACGCAACCAAAGTTGGGATTTCCCAAGTAGTGCCAACCCTAAAGCTAGTGGCCAGTAAAGTAGATCCCATGGGACTAGGATACAAGGTTAACCACAAAATCGGGCAATGTAGACAAGAATACAGACCTAGCCCACTCTTTTCGCCAAATCCCCCCACCAATCCATGCCTAAAAGGGCCCAAGGCAAGTAAGGAAATTTACTCAACTATACTAATGAAAAGCCATACCTTCGGGGTCTGGACGCCCACCTTCAAACATACAATCATAACAAATGGGTAAGATACCATGTGGTTGGCTCAGGTGGCGGAGATAATGGCGCATTGAGCTATCTAGTGGCTGCAAGGGGTTGCTAGTTATTGACCATCTAGGAAATTTTTTTTCTCCTATATAAACTACCCACAGCTAGTGGGTAACAAGGTTAATCATCATACATCACATTATTATTAACCCTAAGTTGGTTATGGTGGTATAACCGCCTAATCCCTCATCTTAATTAATGTATCGTAGTCCCATCACTAACATATAAAGTGGTGATATTATATAAATATTTATCTATGTGGATATAGGACCCACCTTGTTGTGCCCATTAGTTTGTCGGATTTTGGTGGTTCTCAAGATGATGGTGATTATGAGCCATCCTTGGAGGTTGTGAAAATTCCTAAACCCAGAATCCCTACTGCAGCAACTAATGATATTACTCCTATTTGTTAAATTCTGTTAAACAAATTACTTGCAGTTTCCTATCACAAATATTGTAATACATACTGCAATCTTCACTTAATTAAAGTATGATTGAGCCAGAAAGAAAATACAACACAAATGACACCATTATTTTTGGATAAATGTCCTCGGAAAAGCCCAATGCGGGAAAACTGGTGCAACAGTTCTTAGGGTTTATTAATATTAAGCAGTAGCAAATTTTGAATATATCTCTGAATACCTCTCAGGTTATTCAGTTACAGAGAGAAAAATTGGCAGAAAGATTTGTGAGATTACCTCACACAATCACTGAGAAAAATTCCGGCTGATCTGGACACTGGATGAGGTGCCTCTGGCAGGCCCTGCGCTGCCTTTGCGTAGTCCTCACGTAGTCTCTGTGTCAACTCCTCTAGGCACTGCGTCACCCAGCCTGCCGATCGATTTGTTGCTCGAAGTCTTTGCTCTCAGCCTCCTGGTCTCACACCCTGGCTCCCGACTTTTGAAACTGACCCTGCCTTGCAAAATTTCAGACTCTCTCTCACCCTGTACGTTGCCTCTGCGTGGCCTTGTGTTAGCCTCTGCATGAGAGTTGCTAGATCACTCTTTACTTCTCTCTGTTGATGATTCTCCGGCTGAGAAAATCTCTCTCTCTCTCTCTCTCTCTCCGAATGCTATCCCTGCCCCTCAAATGCAAGACATATCCTCGATCAAAATTTCCTCATGAGAACTTCTCACTTAAGAAATTCGATTGCTTGATTTCTCTGTG